>CAJVPN010000122.1:0-43608 GCA_910592215.1 Entrophospora candida
TTTCTATGAAGCCACAATTAGCTATAGGGAGGATTTGGATCTTCCTGATTTAGTGTAATAAGGTTTACTTGTTAATAAAAAGAACAAACATTCGTGTAACGGGGTTTTTATTTAACACTGGTATTTATTCAATGTGCGGAATGTGCGGGTGTAACATCATACATTAGCAGTTTTCTGCAGGTAGTTTCTAAATTTGTAGAAATCTGCATTAGTTACATACCGAAATTTATATATACACTGGTTGTGGGGATGGTGATGGTGGAAAATTTAGTCAATGAACGTCTTTTTGATTAATAGTAGCGATAATAAATCTTTATAGGTTAAATGAAGGTGAAGAAGATTGTGACTTTGTAATAGTCATTTTAAATCTGAAATCTTTTCTATTCCTGGAAATTTGTTGTCAGTAAACAATGCTGATCTTATTTATATTGCTTAACTTTATGGTGGTAGTGTTATTTAATATTTATACAGTATTATATAATGATTCCACTAGTAGTAATGAAATGTTAATTTGATAAAGTCAATGAAGAGTAAATAATATATTAGACTGTATAACGAAAAACCAAGTCTATGTATTAAAAACATTCAGATAAAGAAACATTATATTAATTATTTTTCAACAGCCAAAGAAATTAAATATCCATTGATTTTAAACTTTACAATTACCGGATACATTAACCAATCCGTTCTTTATTTTGGTTGGGTAGAATGTGGGTCATTATATCAATCATGGTAACAAAAATTTTTGTAATTCTGCGCAATTATGTGGTGTTTAAAGTTAATTAGTATTAGCATTTCTGCTTAAGAGTTTATTTATTTTATTTTTTCTTGGCTTTAACTAAGCTTGGATTTTTTTTTTTTTGGAGACAAAGAGGTTCATATCTACTTAATCAAGCGTGGAAAGTTGTTTAATGAAAAAATTTTTTCTCCATAAACTTTTTAAGTTCACACCTCCTCCTTTAATCTCATTTATCCAATTTCAAAATAATAATTAAAAATATACGCACACAAATATTTATATATTACAACATAATAAATATGCAACAACAAGAACCAGCTATGACAACAGTCATCAATAATGCACTTAATGAAGGAAATTACGATACAGCATGGGAAGAATACTCGAAAGGATTGATTGCCTATCCAACAAATCCAACATTATGGTACAATCGATCAGTAATTGATTATTTGAAAGGATTCCCGGAATTAGCAATAATGGATGCAACAAGATCATTGAAATTATTAGAAGATGAAGTAAACAAGAGTAACAATGAATTTGAATTGTTGACTATCAAAAACTTTATTATTAAATGTTTAGATTTGATTGGTAAATCGATGGGGGATGTTGGAAGTTATGAGAAAGGAACTGAAATGTATGAGAAGGCAATTCGGACGTTCGACGAGACAATTGAAAATTACAAGGAGAAAATAATGATGGATGAAGATTTTAATACTGGATCTCCGATTAATGCTAAATTAACAAAGTTAGAAAATGAAATCAACTTGGAGTATTTTCAAGAACAAAAAAAAATTTATCAAAAGGAATTAGATTATAAGGTTGAATTGATGAAAACAAAGTATCCAACACTAAATGAAAGTTTCATAAAAACATTCATGGTTAATGTATCTTTTAAATTCAACGGAAGCTATCCCTGGGACAAACCTATTTCTAATAATAATGAATTACAATACCATAATTATATTGCTGATGAGTTGAGAAATGATGATCATATTACATTGTCATCAATCAATTATGAACGTGATATTGAAATTTCTGAAAATAGAAAATATCAACAATTAGCAATTGTTGCAAAAAAGAATATTCCGAAGGGGGAAATCATTTTCCAAGAAATTGCATTTGTAAGTGTTCACGAGTCCAGCTCATTGAAATGTGATTATTGTCACGTACCTTTAAATCACAGTTCCAAGATTACATGTGAAAATTCATCATGTTCTGATATTTTCTGCACAAAAAGTTGCAACACTTTAGCATTACAACTGAATCATTCACTATTATGTGGTAATATTTTATACTATTCATTTAAAAATAAATTATATAACCTATTACAAATTGGCGTAATCAATAATATTGTCTATTTTGAAATATTATTGATGCTAAAATTATTCAGTATTGCAAAAACTAGAGATGTGTGTCCTTTGGATATTCAAGAAATCAAGTATCTCTCAAGATTCAACCGACAAATATCTTCATCAAATGTTAATATTAATAATAAAATTAATCAAAAGAAAATAGAATTTCCCGAAAGGATTTTTGAATTGTATCAAGATATTTTAGAAATATTACAGATTTCAATCCATGATCTACAATACGATTTCTGGATTTTCTTAACAACTTGGAGTATCATCAAATCAAATCTTATTCAGTTAAATCCAACTTTTCAGAATGAAGTAGTAGGGATTTTTACTGTTTCAGGACTTCTCAATCACTCTTGCACAAATGCCAATGTAAAGGTCAAAAATTTTGGATTGGGATTGAGCGAGACCAAATTAGGTTATGGGATAATATTAGAAACAACCAAGGATATTATGAAAGATCAAGAGTTATTTCTAAGTTATTGTGATGTGAGCAAAATTCCAAAAGACCGAAAAAAATCTTATTTATTAAGATATTTTGGATTCGAGTGTAGATGCTCTGACTGTCAACAGTACTAATGCTATATCCGTTCCTATATTTATATTATAAAAGTCACTGCTGCAATTATTTGTTTAAGCATCTTATTTTGCTCGATTGCTAGAACGTAATATTATTTAAGTAGGCAGTAGTATAGTAGTAATTGCACTTAAATACATATGCAAGCTACATTTTGTTGTTTAATAAAATGTTAATTGAATTCTTTTAATTATTATTCTTCTAATTAAGTTTATTTCACTTTTATTATTAGTGTTACCATTATTACTATCATTATCATTATCATTATTCTTATTTATAATAATTGATGTAATTAGAATAATAAAAGATATAAATAACTATTAGAAAATATTCCCAAAACGTAAACAATTTCGTTCTTGTTATCAGGCAGGTATCTACCTACCTGATGTTTTTCACGTGTCTGAAGGACACGTGAAAAAAAAGATATTGACTATAGGAAGTATAGGTATCTCCTGCCTGATAAATGAATTATAATAAATATCCATATCCTTTTTAGAAAAACAATTTGTCAAGTGAAAATTGATGAAAGGAAAATACCAAACTAGTCATTTTTATCATTTTTATCATTGTTATATTATCATTATAATAATCGTGGCACATTTGTCATACCTGGCCAATAAATCTTTTAAAAAAGATGGATAAATTTGATACAATAGAAAATTTAGAAATATCATTAATACTAGGAACTATTTCTTCGACCGATAATAATGAATTAATAATAAATACAAATATAAAAGATTCATATGAATTTGTATCAAATATTATTAATGGTGATTATAAAAAAGTTTTAATTTCTGAAATTGCTCAAAAGTTTTTTGGAACAAATTTATCAACAAGAATTGACGATAGCGATGAAGATAATTCAATAAAAAAGTTTATAAAAACATTAGATATATCTGAATTTGTTTCAAGTAGAATCAAATCATATTTTAAAGAAATTAAAGGTGGTGGTGATGATGATGATGATGATGATTTGTTAATAAAGAAACAACTTGAATTGATGTGTATTGCAATTAGTTGCTTAAGCATATATGTACAAACATCTTATACTGGACCCACTAATGATCTAAAACCAATTGATATTCTTCCAAAAACAGCAATTATCAAAGATGATAATAATAATAATATCTCAAAAGAAGAGGAATTGTTAAACAAAAAATCATTGAGTATTTTGGCAGCAAATGGCGAGGAGGAGGCTTATCATTTAACACCATATGCTACTTATTTATTGATTGCTAGGACGATCTTGGTTGAACATGATTATTTATTAAAAGATTTGAAAACTGAAAATTGGTGGGCTTTAAGAACTTTATTTCTTCAACAACGTATACTAGATGATGTTGTTGGTTCATTGTATGATAGAATGATTCAATATTTTGATTCATTAGAGAAAAATTTTTTTAATTCTTTATCGTCGTCATCATCATCATTATCTAATATAACTACTGAATTAAAAATGAGATTTTATTTAGAGCATGGACTTGTTTATCATTATTATTTTAAAGATTTTTTATCTGTTGAACAATTTCAAAAAGCTCAAAATTTCAGTGGACTTGAATGGAAACTCACAGGTGCATTAGGAAAAAGAACAAAATTTCAAACATTTGATGTAACCCAGTTATTAATTGTTGCAAATAGTAGTACTGGAAACAATGATGGTGATGATATGGATGAAAAAGAAGAAAATAAAGATAAAAATAAAAAAATTCCTAATAATCTGCCACTTGATGATGATACACTTTTAGAAAAAATTGAACTTACCAAACAAAACAACAACAATAAAAATGACGAAGTTGGTGATAAATTTGATCTAAAGAACCAAAAGAATCTTAAAGTGATAGATCAATGTATTTTATTGGCCTTCTGTTTAAATGTAAAGAATATTAATCCATCTCATGGCATAACCACAGAACAGATGGTCCCATATGTAACACGAGTTCTTGAAAATCCAAACAATTGGATGGTATACACAATGGCTCTATTGCTTAGATCAAGGCTGGAAAAAGAACATTCACGTACAATGGAACGATCTGTTTTACAACTTCAAGCTCTTGTGGATCAATTTCCATTACATGAACTATCAAGTGTGAAAGAACGTATATTATATTTCTATCAAATTTTAATACCATCGAAATGGGAAATTGAAAGAGAATTGGCCATACAATATTTGTCATTAGGTGTTGTACGTTCAGCTTTACAAATTTTTGAAAGATTGGAAATGTGGGAGGATGTGATAAATTGTTATATTATTCTGGAAAAAGAAGAAAAATCCAAATCAATAATACAACAACGATTACTTGTTACACCAAATTCACCCAAATTATATTGTTTATTGGGAGATATAGAGAAAAATCCAAAACATTGGGAACACGCATGGGAAGTATCAGGAAATCGATATGCAAGAGCTATGAGATCATTGGGAAGTTATTGGTATAAACAAAAAAATTTTATGAAATCAATAGAATGCTATGAAAAAGCATTAAAAATCAATCCGCTATTTGAAAATTCATGGTTTATTAAAGGATGTGCAGCAATGCATATTGAAAATTGGGAGTTGGCTATTGAGGCATTCACACGTACTATTTCTGTTAATCCTGAAAACTCTGAATCATGGAATAATCTTGCTACCATATTTCTAAAACAAAATCGAAAGTTTGAAGCTTTCAATTCATTTCAGCAAGGATTGAAATTAAATTATGATAATTGGAAAATATGGACAAATTATATGTATACATGCGTGGATATAGGTGAATTCAATGAGACAATCAGAGCAATGGAACGTATAGTTGAATTAAGATGGAGAAAAGACAGGGATAATTGTGTTGATATAGAAGTATTAGAAATAATAGTTAATGCAATCACAAAAGACATTAAAGATATAAATAAATCAGATTCAAGTAGATTAGCACCAAGGCTGGAGAAACTATTAATTGAAACAATAACATCAAAAATAACATCAAATTATGAAGTGTGGAAATTGTGTTCAAGATTTTTTTATTGGAAGAAAGATTATAAACAATCATTAGAATCAGAATTGAAAGCCTACAGGAGTGTTTTATATGATCCAAAATTAGAAAGCTCAGAACAAGTATTTCATAAAGTCTCAAAGAGTGCATTAGAAGTTGTAGAAGCGTACCAGAATCTTGGCGAGTTGAAAAGTCAAAAGAAAAAATCGATCGATGGTAAAGAAGTTGTTGAGGAAGAGATGGTTTGTGAAGATTGGTTGTATCAAGCTAAAACTTTATTAAAAAGTTTAATAGGTAGAACTAAAAAATCTTTTGAAGGAACTGAAACACATGATCAATTAATTAAAACTTTAAAAGAGTTAAAATAATTGTAAATTGTAATTGCATTAATAATACACCTCTCTCTGTATCATATTATCATTATAATGTATTTTAAATATAAAAATTATACAATGATTACAATATCATTCGATGAATTATCAGAAATTTACTTCATCTTAAAAGGAATTGATATCCGATATTACTAATAAATTAATATATTAGAAATTATTTTGATTAAGTGACCTGATAATCATTCACAGAATTCCCAAACATATATCTCACTGTCTTTTATAAGAATGTTAGTGCTTTTCAAAGAATTAATCCTTTTACCATTAAAAATAAGAGATGGGAGAGACTCCCATTATATCTTTAAAATCGATGTTGGGACTGATGTTTGTGAAGTATATATAGATCTCTCTGGGCTTAATTGCATGTTCAAACTTTAAAGAATCGTCCGATCTTTATTTAGGGTTCACCGATCGTCAATTATATAATTTCCAAATTTGGATAGTATGTAGAAAATCTTAAATGACAAACAAACCTTATCGACATTTTATAACATAATTTGTGTTTTCGTTCAGCAGTGATGATGGTTGTTGAGACATTTTCAAAGGTTTTAATCGTGAAGAATTTAAGAAAATTTTTAATTGTTAGGATTGGTAACACCTTTATTTTTTTGGAGTTTAATGATTTATTGTTGAACAATTTTATTATTGTTGTTCGATTTCATCATTTATTTTAAATGTTTTAACATACAATTTTATTATTTTTATTATTGTTGTTCGCTTTTTACCTTTTCTATTTTTTTTTTTTGGAAATTTGAATTCTTAAAATCTATATATATCGCGTGACTTAAATACTATTACCATTAAAAATCCTATTAACCCATCAAATAAAAATTGAAGCTAGATAGGGAAATGTTGAATGCTTATCTGAAAAAAATAGACACAGTCTTCGATAACTATTATTAATTCTACAAATCTATTGTTGAGATGATTTAAAAAAAAACTGTTACACAGTGAGTCTCGGTATAGCGGATAATTTGGGCAATTAGAACAAAAATTTCAAAAATCCGTTATACCGAGATTAATTCAAGTAAATCCGTTAAACCGAGAGAATTTACTTATAGACGGTTCTGAGCTTTGATCCGTTAAACCGAGAGTTTTATTAGACATCCGCTATACCGAGGTCCGCTATACCGAGACTTACTGTGTAGTTCCGCTATTTATCGCAAAAATCAATCCGTCATCCAAAAAATACATCAGTTGGATTTTAATTTCATCGAGCAATCCGGATAATCCGTCAAATTGAAGGGATTAGAATCATAGTAATAATAATGATCCACCAGCCTTTTAAAAAAGCTATCCGGCTTTTTTACATCACTATTACTATTGAGACTAAACCACATGACAAGGTAATTTTTGAGCCCTAATGGACAAACAAATACTAGTAAAACTCCAACATAACAAACTTCTCTTTTATTATTATTAGTTTCTCTCTATAATGAATGTCTCTCTCTTTATTACAATAGCGAACAAAGGCACAAAAATACTTGTATGATGTGACAAGAAGTTTGAATTTAAACAAGATATTTTGTTACTTTTTTTAATAAACAATATGTTTAAACTTTTTTGATAGATAAAATCGAGTTATCACGGTTATCATATGTATAATTATACTGATCAAATTTCTCGTAATATTCAATCGTCAGTCTTTCGAAAATACTGTTTGATGGAATTTTTAGATCCTTAATCATTAATTTGATTAATATCGATATATATATTTTTTCAATAACGATTTTTTATTTAAAAGTATAGTACAATAACAATAAACTTTTCTCCATTAAATAATAAGTTCATACAATAATAAAATAATCCTGTAAAATTTTAGATTAAATAAATTCAATATAACAACTAGAAATTATATTATTATTTCCAACCCTTGCCCTTCCAACCTTTCCAACCCTTGCCCTTCCAACCTTTCCAACCCTTACCCTTCCAACCCTTATGTTTATGTTTATGTTTATGTCCAAATTGATGCTTCATAGCGTTATTAAGCAAGAGACCACCCACAGCACCTGCACCTAAACCCAAAGCAGTCTTACCCAATAATCCTTTATCTTGTTCACCATGCTTATTACCTTGTTTATCTTTTTTGCCACCACTGGCGCCATGATATTGTTGCTGTGGTGCAGGATATTGTGATCCAGGATATTGTGACGCAGGATATTGTGACGCAGGATATTGTGACGCAGGATATTGTGATGCTGGATATTGTTGTGGTGGTGGGTATTGTTGTTGTGGTGGGTATTGTTGTTGTGGTGGTGGTGGATATTGTTGTGGTGGTGGTGGATATTGTTGTGGCGGTGGTGGATATTGTTGTGGTGGTGGTGGATATTGTTGTGGCGATGGATATTGTTGTGGTGGTGGTGGATATTGTTGTTGTGATTGTTGATAATAATTAAATGATTCAGAAGAAGAAGTTGGAGGAGGCGGATAATTTCTTGATGTTTCAGAAGCAACAGTAGTGGGTGGATAATTTGATGGCTGAGGAAATTGATGAGAAGATTGAGGAGAAGAAATTGATGATGGTGGTGATTTAATAGAAGTAGTAGCAGGGGATATAGGATATTCTAAATTTTGTGGTTGTGGTTGAGCTGGGTATGGATCAGCTGTTGGAAACCCACCCACACCACTAGTAGTACTTGTGGTATTTGAAGAAGGCGTCGCTAATGGATGATGCCATTGAGTAATACCAGTTGTTTTATCTATATAAGATTGATATAGATGGATTTATAAAAAGAAATTAGGAACTTTCAAAAACAATTTAATTTTGTATTATTTCTTCTCTCTTTAATTAATAAAAACGATGCTGGTTACTTACCAATATAATAATAACTATTTGAATTAGGATCAAATTGAGATACCCAACCTGGTGGTAATGGTCTTGGATCCATAATTTTTTTTAATTAAAATTTCAAAGGATTTTTAAAAGAGTATTTAAATAATTTTTTTATGCCAAGAAATAACGTATCATGTTCATCAATGAGATAAATATAGAAAACTGGTTTTATATATTTTTTTTTTTTAATTTACACTATTAAATTACAAAAAAAAGAATTCCTAGTTAAAAAAGGGAAATAATTGAATTATTGAATTGTTTGAGTATGGATGTGAAAATAACAAAACAATTAATATGACAATGATAATAATAATCAAATATTCTTTTCTAAATCTTTTTTAAATAAGTTAAAGAAGGAAAAAGAAGTGTAAAGAAAAAGTAAAGAAAATAAAAGAGAGAGTAAGATAAATTATAATATGTACAAGAAGAAAAAATATCAAAGAAAATAAAATAAAAAATAAAATTTATATATCATATATTCTTTTATTATTTAGCAATAATTTTTAATTCGTTAACGTGTTCAGTTAAACGTTCTTGTAATTTCCTTAAATGCTCAACAAGACTTGGCATCACTTCTACTGAAATTCTGAAATCACTATACTTTTTTTCTTTTTTCTTTTTGTTACTTGTTGTTTTTGTCGTTATTTTTGATGATGACGATGACGATGATGATAGTGAAAATCTTTTCGCACGATTATTATTAAACATTAATTTTGGTTTTTTATAATGATTTTCTTTATGATCGTCATCATCTTTGTCGTCATCGTTCTCATCCTTGTCATTGTCGTCATCATCACCATAATAATCAAGATTATTAGTATTATTGGTATCGTGATTATTATTGGCCATTTCTTTTTCAATAATTCTTTTCAATACTTTTAAATGTCGCTTCGACGGTATATTCTCAATGTCAACTTCAACATGTTTCCCACCACCGAACACTGGTTCACGGTCTTGAGCTATTTCCGACAAATCGATTATAACTGCGGCTTCTTCCCAATATTCTTTAAACATACTTTCAAGACTATTATATTTTTTTGCATCATTTGATAAAAATCCGTTTGACCATCTTCTTCGCTTCATTTTTGATTTTATTGTACAGGATAATGTTAATTTGTCGTCATACAAGGTTTTTAGTTCTACGCGAGGTGATTAGGTTAAAAATATTTATTCAATGTTAATTAAAAATATTAAAACATTACTGCTAATTTCAAAATTTAATTACTAGTATAAATAAATACCTTCGATTTGTGAGACGAAATCTTTTATGGTATAAATATCCATTTTTAAAGAAATCTGAGCATCTTTAACAGAGTTGGGAACATTCAATTCTAGATCATCCAACACAAAATCATTATCCCAACTTTCACTCGGGGTAGCTAAATAAATATAAATATAAAATCTCAATTAAATAAATACAAAATGCAATATATACACACATATGTATGTATCAATATGTACATACGTTGCCTATAAAAACTGGGAGATAACTCGCTTAATGGTATTGGAGGTAAAGATTTACAACGATGGTGATGTTTTAATGGTGTAGGAGAACGATTATGTTCAGGTGGTGGTAAAGATGTCCTATTTATTTTCTTTTTTGATTTTTTCCTTGATGCTGATGGCGACGATTCCGATGATGACGTTGATGACGATGAATCAATTAAAATATCATCACCACCGTCACCACTGTTAAGATTATTATTGGAATGTGTGTTTTTATCCTCTTCAACACTAGAATTATCATTCCAATTTTCTTCTTCATCTTCTTCGAGTAATATTTCTGTTAAATTATGACCATTAAGAACTGCTACATTAGTCACCGACATAGGTGTTAAAGTATTATTATTATTACTATTATTTTCATCCCATATTAAAGAGTGATTATTATTGTTATTATTATTACTATTACTATTAATATTGTTAATATTAGTGTTTGATAAGGTGGCAAAGGTGGTGACAGAACATGATTTACTGCGATCTGATAAATAGAAACTTGTAGCATCTGAACATAACGAAGAAACATCATCATCGGTTGTTAATTGATCAGGAAGTACCATCAATGATGGATGATGGTTGTGATGATGATGGTGATGATGATGTTGGTGATAATGATGATAAGTTATATTAGTTGCAGATGTAGGTGGTGTTGATGGTGGCGTTTGAAAATAATTTACAATAAAAGTTTCTGGTTCAGCTATCATTTTATCAAAAGTAACATCATCAGATATTATCTTGTTATTATTGCGATTATCAGAATCGCAATGATTGTGACGATGACGATGATGTTTATTACTTTTTAGACGAAATAAATTGAACCGTTTTTTTACCGGAAAATTATTGTCGTTAATAGTAATAGTATTAACATAATTTTTTTTTTTTGATAATGACGACGATGACGACGATAATGATGACGTTATTGATTTAGAAGGTTTGCCAAAAACATAACCTAAACTTGCAGCTGTCGTCAATGCACTAGAAGAGTATACAAGCTAATGTAATATTTTGGGTTATATTAATTAATTAATTGGATTAATTTATTTTTATTCATTTGTTATTTATTTATTGATTGATATTTATTATTATTTACTTACTGAGCTAATAGCACCTTGACCTTTTAAAGAAGACATCAAGTATTATTAATTAATTACTTGTTAAAAACTATCAAAAAAAAAAAAAGATAAACAAAAATAAAGTAAAAATCTGATATTAAATTAAAGCTTTGTGGGGGTTTTTTTTTAAGCATATGCAAATATGCGACATGTAATAAAAAATGTTTGTGTAATTATTCTATTTATCTATCTATCTATGCAATTTATTAATGATAAAAATTTTTTTTTAATTTTTTTTCAAGAAGGAAAATTGTTTTTTTTATATTAACAAATTTCTTTGGATTTTCAAGTTTCACACGATTTATATGCGGCGAGAGAAGATACTTACTGTTATTAGTAAATCATAAATAATCAAAAATCCAAATATTTTTTATTTATGTGTATGTATGTGCGTGTATCACTTCACTTCACTGCAGATGGATTTACAAAGAAAGTGAGGAATTACAGAAGTGAATGTGTTTGTGTATGTGTGTATAAGTGCGGATGTAAGTGAGAGGAATTTAATTAATTGGAAAATTGAAAATTTTATTTATTAAAAAAATGAAGAAAAACACATTGAATGGATTTTTATAATAACTGAAAAATAGGAGCTTTTCAATGCGAGTGAATACAATTATGCAAAGTGACCATTATTATTAATTTATATTATTATTTAATATTAATAAATTCCTATTTATGATTTTCTTCTTTTTTCCTATAATTACATTTATCGTTACTTTTTTATTTTTTTAATGATATCATTAAAAAAACAGATTTTCAATTTCATTTTTCGCCTTTAACAAGTCTTTTTATAGAAATGATCGAAAGGAGGAATTTCCGTTTATTTTATTTATTTATACCTGGAATATATTAGTTTTTTTTCTCATAAAAGAAGGGGTAAAAAATAAAGAAAAGCAAAGTTAACATTGAATCATAGTATCCTCTCCTTATCATACTAACTCCTCTTAATGGTAAAATAATTACCATATTTGAAGTTATCATTATGAAATTGTCGATCTTTACTGTTTTGTCAAGAAACCTTATTATTATTATCCGTTATTTTATGTCGTACTGGTCGATCCTCAGTTTTTGTAAAAAAAAAAATGCTTGATTTAATGAATGAAAAAAATGATAATGAAATTATCAAAGAAAAGGAAGAGGAGTTTTTGTGCAAATGGGGATCTTGTAAAGAAAAATTCCAATCAATGATTTTATTATGGAAACATGTTGAACAACATATTGATAATACTAAACATAGATTTGTGCGTTTATTCACTGATGATTATGATGAAGAAGAAGAAGTAACTAATGCTAATGCTAATGCTACCACCACCACCGCCACAACCACCACCCCCATCCCCATCACCACCACAGATGTTGGTATATTAAATTTTATTTTTGTTGGCGATGATAAATTCTATTTTTCATTTTTAAAGAAATGTTATTTATTTGATTTCATATCTAACCTTATTAGAAAAAGTTCTTTCATCACCACCGTCCCATCTAATAGATGATAATAATAGTAATCAAAAAACTAATAATAATAATAATAATAATAATAATAATAGTAGTAGTAGCAGTAGTAGTAGTAACAATAATACCAATAGAAATAATCGTTTTAACAACAAAAATATTAGCATTATTGACAATAGTAATAGCGACCATAATAATAATGCCAACAATGATAATAATAGTAATGGTAATGATAGTAATGATTCTTCTACTATAAAAGCGTCGTCGTCGTCGTCATCGTCATCGTCATCACCATTAATTATTAAACAAGAAAAGGATCTTTCACCACCAGTAATAATAATAGATTCTTCAACAGATGATCCGATGGGAAACAATGACAATGATGCTGACGATGAACAACCTAACAACGATAATAATTTAGTATTAGTAGAGGATAACGATGAAGATCCAGCAATTAATAATAATAATAATAATAATAATAATAGTTTACTACTACCTATCAACGTAAATAATACGAGTTTTGATTCATTTTATCATCATTCAAATAATAATCCACTACTACAACGCATTAATCAACCACAACAGATAAATCAGCAACACCAACAAATATTTCAACTACAGCAACAATATATGTATCAACAACAACTAATGCGACAGCAACAAATCCAACAGCAACAGATGCAACAGCGACAGATGGAAATACAATTATATCAACAACAGTTGTACCAACAACAACTGTATCAACAACAACTTCAACCTCAATCCCGACTTCAACAACTCCAATCCCAATCTCAACAAGTGTTACTGCGTCAACAATATCAACCATCTGTAAATCAACAACAACAATATCAACTTAATACTCATCAACCTCGACAACAACAATCACTATCTCGACCCCTACGTCGACAACAGCAAGGGCAACAACAACAACAGACTTTTTATCAGCAACAAATACTGCAACAAGTACAACAAGTACAGCAAATACAGCAAATGAAATCAATATATCATACGCAACAACCACAACGTTTTCAAAATCAAGATCAAGATCAAAATAATAATAATAATAATAATAATAATAATAATAATAATAATAATAATAATAGCAGTAATAATAGTAATAATAACAGGGTTTGACTTTTTATATACACGAGTGGTCTGGAGATAGTGATTTAATTGAAAAAGTTCTATTTCAATTTTTCAAGTAAACTTGGTGAGTATATATACCTCCGCTAAGCAAATAGATTATTTTATTTAATATAATAAAATCATTTTGAGAATATTTCGATTTTTAGACTCTAAATATCATTGTGGTTCATAAATTTCCATTTTTGTGATGCTTATGAAAATAATGCTCTTTAAGGTTCTTTATATAGAAATAAAATATTTGAATTATGGTACGTTACACTCCTTTGTTTGTGATCAAACCATTTTATAAATGAGCAAGCTTCTATCTTTATTACACGACATTTTTGATTGTTTTTATTCAGAGAATACAAATACCAAATAAATTAAAAATTAAACATAGATTGCATAAACGAATTAGGACATTTTATTAACAAAAATGTTACTGGATTTCCACTTACACACATGTCATCCTTAAATATTTTAGGAAACAGCCCTTTTTATAATCTATTTATAGTGTGTAAAACAAAACATGTTTGCATGTTCAACGAAATTTAAAAATTTTATTATTTTGTATTTTGTATATATATACATATACATTGTCCATGAAAAATTTTGAATTTCAAATTGCCAGAAATTTTATCGTTCTTTTTGGTAGAATTCATATTTTTTATTTTTACGAAAAAAATTTTTTTTAACGTTAAATTATAAGTAAATATATATATATATATATAAAAATGGGACATAAACAACAGCGCGCTCCTCACGGAAGATATATATCTCATAGAATTTACATTTATGTAGTGGCCGTATCCCTGGCATTTCTGATATTCACTTATTCGCCTTATTTCAATCGAATATCGTCATCAAAAACCAATCCAAATTTTGATGATGATGGTAATATAGTAGTTCCTACAATTCCAGATAAAGTAAACACTAATGGAACTGTAAATTCAAGTGGACATTATAGCATATTATTTGTTATTTCTACAAAAATAAGTCATACACGACATAGAAGGGCATTGAGAGAATATTTGTTTGGAATTCGTAATAACCTACAACCTTGCATGCGTCAAGATGGTGATGTTTATTATAAATTTCTTGTAGAACCTTACGATGTTGTTCCGAAATTTTTTTTACGCGATTTCAGAGCTGAATCTGTTGAATATGATGATATTGTGGAATTTCCAAACCATAAAAATGAAAGGTGGCAAGACATTGTTTTAGATTGGGTAATTATTTGTGTGATTGTAATTTATATATTTTTACGCTCGTATTAATGTTTTATATATTACTTTTAGACTCAAAGTCTTGCCAAAGAAGATATCACGTTTGATCATTTAGCAATAATAAAAGACACTACAATTATAGATTTACAGAAACTTAAATTGGCTTTAGAATCTTCAGTGATTAACGGACAATACTTGACTAATGTGCAAAAAACAAATCTGGTATGGGGTCCATTTGAATCTTTATTGTTGGACGATCTAGCTATTATACTCGGCAGCAATGCTATCCCACTCATTATTGAATCAAAACCTGTCGTTAGAACTGCCGGTAAAAGAAAGGATGAGTTAGTAGCCCGGACTTACCACTATTATCGCAAATATCCTGCTAACACTGATTTATTCTTTGTTAATGATATTGTGGGATTAATGGAATTCCCCAATTCTGTTGAAAATATCCCTGTTGACACAACAATTGCTGTTGGTGGTGTTTACCTTGAGGATGACTTGAAGGATGTCGCAACACACCTTTCCATCAAAACCACCTTAATCTGTCATCCCAACCATAATCATCCAAGAATTGCAGTAGTCACAAGTAGTTTTGTTTACGATAATTTGTGTATGCTTCCTGTTGCAAAACCAACAGCTGACAACAAAAGGTCTTATGCTCAACTACATGACTACTCATTTGTTGGTAGATCATATGAATTCGCTCAACAAATCTACAAAAATCGTAAAACCGTATGGGGTAAATTTGATGCAATAGAAAAAGTTTTACCTTACTATGATTGGATATTTTGGCTCGATATGGATACAATCATTACAAATAAATCAGTTAGCGTCGAAAGTCTTTTGGAAAAATTTGTAAATATGGTTGGTGGCGAAGAAAATTTTAGCAAAATAAATTTGGTTGTTGCAAGACCTGTCCATGATAAAATGATAAATGCAGGTGTTTTCCTGTTAAGGAATTCAGAATGGAGTAGATCATTTATAAGAAAATGTCAATATCGTACTGATCTCTATAAAGGAAATATGTATGAGCAACGCGCAATGTGGGATCTTATGAGAGATCGTGAATGGGAATCGGGTGTAAGTTATTCATTCATTTATTAAATTTTTGTGTATTTTATTTATGTGCATAATATTTATATTTATATTATATATATATTTTTTTTAGGTATTATTGTTGGATCAAGATGACCGTACTTTTAATACTTTCCCTTCACGGTTTATTAAAGGAGATTTTGTTGTACATTATGCGCCAGATGGTTGTCCATCAAAACCTATGTTGGATGCTATGGGTAAAGTAAAATTGATGGAGGAAAATCCTGACGCTGAAATATCACTGTCTCACGGACCAGATCATTAATTAATAAACTATGTATAAACATCATATTGGACTTTGCAATCACAGAAATATGCAATCAAACTTTTTAATAATAATATGATTAATAAGTAGTTCATTTTTTTTTTTTGTGAACAAGCAACCGTATAATTTTACAATAGATTTAACAAACTAATACGTATATTTTAATAATATTTTATTTGACATACGGTATAAATACACACTTAACATTAAGTTTTATTATTTTATTATAAAAAAAAACAATTGGAAAAATAATTTTTTTGTACAAAGTTTTAATATAATTGGTTTCTTTTTATAATATAATATATATAATAAAATATACCGAAATTTATAAAGAGAACCTCAATAAAAATCACATACATAATTGGTCCTATGACCATGCTGGTGGATAATTTATAAAAACAATCAATTGTCCTTCTAAAACGCACATTAATATAAAAAAGTTATATTGAATTTCAAAAAATTTCGCATCTCTATTATCATCCCTCAGAAGTAAAGATCTGCGCATCCGAAATGATGATCTAATTGATCTTCTTGATCTTCAATCTACATGAGAAATAGTTTTTTAAAGAATGAATTTCAAGCAGGGTGATAATTCAATGAAAAAATAATCAAATTAGAGCCATCCATTAAATTACGAATTTCCCGAAATATTATTATGATGTAATATTAAAATAATTAGTATTTACTCGCACATGAGTTGTTTATTTAACCTTCACCCACGTGATGCTTCTTTTTTTGATTCAAGACCAATCAATGTTCCTTAAGGCAAGTCTGCCAATTTTTGGTCACTTTAAGCAATCTAAAATACTGCTGCTAGTTGAAACCTAAAGATAGTTACCACGTAAAAAATATTTATAGAATAAGTAAAAGCGAACGTGATTCCCAAATAAATAGTTTCCTCATTTTCCATGGACGTTTTACGATTGAAGATAGAAGCTCATAAGACAAGTCTGCCAATTTTTGGCGATCTAATACGTAAAAACCCAATCTTTATTATCATGTAAAATTATTACAGCATAGAGAAAACGTGATTTCCTTGCTTTGCTACCATGTACGTTTCTCATTTGCCATTGAAATTGTTCAATAAAAACACCAATAGAAATTAAATAAGTAAAAATTACTTACATAATAACAATAAAAGTTTCATTGTTTACTCATGTACGTTATAAAATGAATTTTTTTTTGGTTGCATCAAATGTTCTAAAATATTCTTATTATTCTAATACTAAATAAACATTTCTATTTTTGAAAAGTTGTAGCCAATATCGTGAAAATTGTTCAAATTACATTTGTTCTCATGTTTCCCAAAAATTTCAATTAATTCATGAATAACAATATAAATCAAATTATAAAATAGAATTTAAAAACGGTTTGTAAGAATTGTCTTTAGCATCCAATAAAATTGGTATGGCGCCGACTTCATAACAAAACAAATAACAAATAATTAATAACAAATAATAATAAATAATAATAAATAATAATAATCATTTGCATGTTACACGGTCACTAATATTAATATATATAAAGTATTAAAAAGTATTAATATCATTTACCAAATTTGGAAGGTACTAATTAGCTTGTGCTCAAAAATACAGTCCTTTATCTTTCATATCCTTCCTTGACTTTAGTATATGCAACACTATAAAGAAACTAACAAGGTAGTTATTCTATAATTATTGTTAATTTTATTATATATATCTATTCTTATTACTAGATAAATGGGCGCGGATAATAAAAACATATAATATTTATATTTATATGTTTATTTCATGGATAATAGAAGCAATTAATTATTGTTAAAATGGTTTGTATTTTAGATAAGATAAAAATATGATCGACAAAAGTATTATCGGTCAAAATAAATTTCAGGACCGAAATTTTTAGTTACACAGTTTTCATTTTGACTTGTTTCTTGTTAATGGGATTCTTCCTTGGCTGCTATCACTTTTTAAATCTCTTTCAATGTTAAATATGAGTTTGCAGCGTTCTTGTAAATTTCTTACTAGCGAGAACTAAATCAGCATCTTTTTTTTATAAGCTGGCTTGGATTTTTTACTATATTCAAATTTCTTCTCATTCCAAGTCATTGATAATTCATTATCCAGTAAAGCTTTAGAATATATATAATAGTTAATAATCAATTAATATGTATGTATGTATACACGCTAAATAAAACGAAAAAAAATTTCTATTTCAATTATAGATTGAGTAGGTAACAATATATATATATATTATTATTTGTTTCTCTTCATCATAGTTGCTAGCTTTCAATTACTTATTAAACGTTTTCCTTGCCCATAGCTAATGCACTACGTGATGTGAGATGATGTGCGTGTTGCGTTCTTCACGTCATGGCACATGCTGACTTTCGTGTACCAAAATAATGATGGTGTTGCATTTTGCATTTATCAACACATTTTCGAGGTCATATATGTTTTTTATAACTCGAATTCAGACTCCGAGGTGTAACGAACATGATTACCACGAACAATTGTTCACGATCAATCATAAGTAACATTTCTTCTGACCAGGAAAAACGTACATCATGATTCATTCGAGGCACGTAGTACCGAAATAATGTTCTATGAATTGATTTTGTACGTTGCACTCGAATTTGAGAATGAGGCATGGAATGTCAAAATAGTGTTTGTGATCTGGTTTTGCGTGACGCATTCGAATTCCAGTCACGTAGTGTCGAGATGGTAATCTGCCACCCTACTTGGTGATACGTAAAAGCGTAATTTTTTCTTACCTCTTCCTTATTATCATTCTACCTTTGCGTATCATTGAGAGTACGCTATGTTTTGCGACTTTCTCGCATAGTTGTTGCTTTTAGGTATTACCTTTCCATGTCAAAAAATTGGCTTATTCTTTTGCGTATTACCATATCAAAAATCGGGATCGCATTTTTCCATATCACTTTTCAGCAAAGCTGGTATGGCCAAAAAATCGGACATTACTTTTGGGTATCACCATATAAAAAATTGATCTATACTTTTACATATTACTTTGTCCTATTACTATGTAAAAATATATATACGGAATTAACGTATTTCTTACCTTTTCAAAATTTAGTGTGAAGTACGGAATTTGTAACGTATTGAAAGGGTACGTTTTCGTTTCCACATACAAGGTACGGACGGAATTTGTAGCATATTAATATTAATACTATATTAACACTAAAAAGGTACTAGTCCGTTTTTGATTCCGCGTATAAGGTATTATTATTATTTTATTCACCAATAATGTAATTAAAATTTCAGTATTTTGGAATATATAACATTAATATCATTTTCTTTACTCAAAGTTCTTTTATATATTTAATATGTAGTATAATTCGATTGGAGAGCTTTCTAGGAATCAGCAAAAGCGGAAAACCGCTATTTTAACTTTCCTCGAAATAGACAAAGAAATATATGGTACAGTGATATAATATAATAGTACAGCATAATGTTATCTAATATATTTCTTATTTATTATTCTAATTGTTCAATGTATTTCTGATATAAGGATTTGTCTTCAATTGAAAAGATCCACCTGTATTTTAGATAGATTCGATGGATTATTACATCACGCACTGTATTGTGATTATTTTTTCATATTTAATATTACATGCTCATCTTGTTCCTGTATTTTTAGTGACTTCAAAACTCCAACATAGAAGCAAATCCTCTAATCGGATGATAGCTTGGAGGCACTGAATAAATATGTGACGAAGATTGTATTTTTTATATTTAATTATTTATTAAATCATTCTTACACGATATCATTATTTACTGCATACTGATCCTGATCTTGTTGTTTTATTATATTCTTGGATGATTTAATTCAAACAAAAAACATATTGGAATTGGTGAATAATATGTGACAAAGATCGTATTTTTATATTTAATTGCATACTGATCTTGTTGCTATTATTCTTGAGATGATTTAATTCAGCCAAAAATTGAAACTTTGAGTTATAAATGAATACAAAGATTATATTTTACATCTTATATTTGTCACTTTTACATAACATTGTTTTTTATTACATACTGTCTTGTTATATTTTTAGATGATCCAATGCATCAATCTTCAATTAAAGCGTATATGAGACGAAGACTACAATCTTATATTTGATTATTAATTGTTTTACACGTTCGTGCTATACATGAAATCAAATGGTCGAAATTATATCATATCACAAGAGAGAGAGAACCAGTGATCCAAATTTAATGAAACACGGCTCATTAGAATATTTTCATAAAGGCGATTCGAATAATGGTGTTTTAATGTTCACAGCATTGATAAATGGTGAGTTATTGTAAGGTATACAGTAAACAAAAATATCTCACTGATTAGTGATTCGAATTTTGTGTATTACATTTCATTAGACTCGCCTCATTGAGAGAATTCGAATGGTAGTTGTTTTATCCAAAAAAGCCGGATACTGACTGAGTTATGTGACTTGAAGTTTTTGATTAGTTTTTCTGTAATTTTGACCATTTTGACCTTCAATTCGATTTTTGGGCTTTAATTTCGACTTATGTATACTATTTTTTGTATTTTATTTTTAAATTTACGTTTGCAAAAGTATAGATCAATAATTGATATGATATGCAATATGATCCAATTTTTGATAGTGATACATAAAAGCGCAATTGGATTTTCGATATGATGATACGTAAAAGTGCAATCAGTTTTTTGATGTGGCGATATGCAAAGGTATGATCCAAAGTAATATTGTAAAAGTATAGATCAATTTTTTGTATGGTGATACCCAAAAGTAATGTCCGAATTTTTTTTGGCCATACCAGCTTTGCTGAGAAGTGATATGGGAAAAATGCGATCCCGATTTTTGATATGGTAATACGCAAAAGAATAAGCCAATTTTTTGACATGGAAAGGTAATACCTAAAAGCAACAACTATGCGAGAAAGTCGCAAAACATAACGTACTCTCAGTGATACGCAAAGGTAGAATGATAATAAGGAAGAGGTAAGAAAAAATTACCCTTTTTACGTATCATTTAAAAAAATTTTTTTTATACCTCTGGTTCAGTCAAGCATTAATCAATGACAAGCATTGCTAATAATAATAAAAAGATTAAATAACTAATTAAAAACTGCATGAAATACCTTGCCAAACAATTAAAAATCATACAGCAATAAAGGCAATAATAAAATAATACCTGTAAACCATCATTTAAAAGTGCAACAATCAATCTATAAATATCCTCATCTGAATTTGGCTTAAGACGTTGTTGAATTTGATCGACCACAGTTTCCATTGCTAAAGATAGTAAAGGAAATGATGCTTTTAAAGTAGACATTATATCTTCAACATGTTCCCATGGTTGCTTTATTATGAGTTGGGTTGTGGTGCAATCACAATATTTGGCAAGGTATGTTGATGATGAATTGGACTCATTCCAGGTGATTGTGTAATAGGCGATCTTCCTGTTTCAGCAACTGTTGGAGTTGTACCTTGCATATTACTTAAAGAATTAGCAAACAGTTTTCCATTAGATAAATGATTAATGTTTTGCATATTTTATACTGTGATATTGTTGGAAAGAGTTGGAGGCGTTGACATACTTAGAACATTCACTCTTGTATGGCAAGACTTTGAGGTTGAGAAGACATTTGATTCGATTGATTGGTATTAACTTCAAGAATATTAATTTGAGCAGATGGACTTCCTTGATTAGAACTACTCTGTCCAACATTTTTGTGAGATTGGTTGTTGTACATTTCCAATGTTTGCAATATTAGAACCAATTTGTGATGTTGAAGAAACTCAGGATTGTTAATTGTGTTGATGATGCTGGATTATTAGCAATAGTTGATGATAATTGTGCTGCACAAAGCTTGTGTTTGAGCAATGCCACTTGTTTTTTCACCAAAAAATATTCTTTTGTTTTTCTTAATTGAAAATATAATGTCTAAAAAAAATTCTTACATTCATTAATAACTAAACATTTATTTATTTTCTAAAATTGAAGAATATATAACTCACTTGAGGATATTGTTTAGCAATTTTCATAAGGATGCCACGAGTATGTTTTGCCTCTTTATGTATTAGGCGTATAATAAGTTGGGGTGTAAAGGTTATCCAACACCATACAGGAACCTCTGTTTTATTGAAAAATGTCTCAAAAACAATTGAAATTGTTCCTTGTGCCTCGTCAAAAGATAAAAGCCACAAGATACGAATTACTATATAGTTGTAAAATAAGATCTGCAAAAAAATATAGGATTTTCAATGTTTACGTGTTTTGTTATTTTTTCTTTAAAATATGTCAAAAAAAATTAGATTAACAAACGCAAAGCTCAAATCACAAACTAGTGATTTCTCATGTAGCGATGATATTCTAATTTGGTTAAAAGATGAACTTGGGTATCGACCGGGACGTTCCACTTCTTTAATTGACGATAATATGGAACAACCATTGAAAAAGGAAGATATACAAAGGTTAAAAAATTAATCTTCAATGTATTAATTTTTATATTTTGACTTATCTTGTATGCATATATTTTTGCCTTATATATAGGCTATGTAAAGGTGAAATTTTGCCAATATTAATGTTTTCATTAAAACACATCAAATCAAAAGAGTAAATATACAAAAATTTCATATTATCTCTGTTTAAATCATTATAAACATTTACTAAATAAAAACATGTACTTCATTAAAGTCACATAAGACAACTTCAGAAACCAAGAATTGTGTAAATGTCTAAAACATATTTGATTTTAATGTTCAAATTTTTATTTTATAACTTAAAACCATTAACATTTAAATTTTTTGAATGAATAGTGAACCAACAAGATTACCTAAATCAAAACGTAAACTAAGTTTCGAACATAATACTATACGTGGTGCACACAATTCAACCGCGAAACCAACCACAACTTTTGATTCTATTGATGCAAATGAAGAAAGCCTTTTACAGCGTAAAATAAAGCTTGAAAAGTATTTGATAAAAATTATTGACAAAGTACAATCAGATAATCAACAAATTGAACAGTTGTTGTCTCGCATATCTGATTTTGGTAAATATATTTATTATCCATATTCATGATTTATTGATTGATTGCATCATTGATAAAGTTGTTGACTTTAAGGAAAAACTATTGCTGTTTTCTATGATTTAAAGAATCACAAATACGATTTGTAAAAGATCAGATTTTTGAGAAAAAGAATAAACTGCTTGTGAAAAATGCCTTTCGTGAAAAATGCATTCAAATAAATCACAGTGATGCCAATTACCAGAGGCTTTTGAGCAACTTTAAATCTAGGATCACTTTAAGAGATGAAATTGATACAGAGTCAAAAGAAAACGAGAGAACAATATTAATAAATACACATAAAATCAAGATTAGAGAAATCTGTGATAATCATAAATTCTTGGTTCAAAATACTATATTAAGGTTTTTACTTTTATTTACAAATTTCCTGTTACTATGTTGTTTTTATTAGTTTAAAATTGAAATATATGAATTTTTTTTATATAGCAATGAATCAACAGATCACAGATTAAAAAATGAAATCTCGAATTCTATTGAGGTTTTTGTATTTCCATGAAAGTTGAATGTTTGTTTGTTTCTTTTTCTTTCTTCTAATTAGTCATATATATATATTAGGCACTAATTCGGTTGATATCACCAAAAGTATTGCTAGAATCGGTACTGAGTGTAATAAGATCAACATCAAAAGATATTAGGTAAAAAATTTTTTAAAAAATTTATTTTTTCTATATGGCCTTATGATCAATTGATTGTGATAATTCTTGACACTTTCAATATTAGCCGGGTAAAAAAACAATTTTTAGAAATATATTTGAAAAGAAATACACAGGATATTCAAGATCTTGTAAATCAACATAAAGAAAATCATATCACCAAATTTATTGAAACTGAAGCAACTTACAATGAAATTTTTGCAGTGAAAGAACGTGCCAAAAAATTGCAAAATTCAATTGAGATTGCTATTCATAATCAATTTAAACATAATCCCTCTATGACTAATCGAATCATGTATGTGCCTATTTTTTTTCTTTGGTATTAATGACAAAAAAAGGTTCATTATATATTTACAAATTCATATATTTGTCTTTTCAGATCTTTAATAAAATCAAAAGTAGAATTGGAGGCAGAGAAACATACTTTAGATGTTCTTGATAAATGTGTAAATGATCTTAGACTTCGATATCAAAATGTATTATGCATAGATGATGGATTGAAAATGATTTGTGAACATGTCAATAATTCAAATGAAATTATTGTAAGTGTAAAGATTTAATTATTAGTATTTAATATAATAATTTTATGATTTTATTTTATACTATTTACTAATTTTTTTTTAAAAAACCCAAAGGAATTGAAAAAAAGTCAAATAGAACAATTAAATTTAATTAACAATCAGACTATATCCACTTTTTTCAATCAATTAAGGGAAGTATCAGAATATATCCAAAGAGTTCTTTGTCCTTTTTCTCACGATTTTGAATGGATTTACAAAAGAATTGATTGCATGATGATGAAAGAAAATGAAAAATTTCAAAAATTAGATTTGAAGATTACTGTTCAACTCTACTATGAAAAGTATATTCATCTCACTTTTTTTTCATATAATCTTCTAGACATATGTTATGTATTTAAAAATTCAAGTATTAAATTAGGGAAGGTTTTTTTTAGTGAAAATCATCATATTGGCTCTCTTGAAATTCATCGAACGCTTGATGATCCTTTTTTAAAAGATGTTAAAGATATTATTCGTAGTCCAAAGTATCTTGGCGCTGAATGCATTTATATGATGTTACGAGAACTAAAGTCCGAGTGTACAATGTACAAAAATTTACGATTCATAATGAATAAAAACTTTCTACCGCACTATTATGAACTGAATATGATTGGTAATTATTTGATGGGATAAAATTTTTTTTTTTATTACAAACATATTTATTTAATATATTATTATTTATTTAAACTTAGCGAAAAATTGGTTGTCTTCTGTACGAAACCTTATGATCGATTGCAATAAAAACGACTCTTATACAAAAACAATTGAAAGTATGCAAGTGGCTATTGAATATTTAAAAGGTATCTATATCTGTTCATAATTGATTATATATTTATTTATTATTTATAAATGTAAATATATTTTTTTTAATTATTGCTATAGATTTATTAAAGAAACAGAAAAAGGATTATAAAAATTATATAGAAAATCAGATTCCACGACACAAAACAAAAATTGATGATTTAACAAAAACCACATTTCATGCTATCCATGAAATTTTGGAAGAACGGTATGTGTAATGTTATTTTTATACGTACACGTGTGTGTATATGGTTTTTTTCCTTCTAACCAAATATTTTTATTTTAAACTAATTTCAGTAATGATTTTTTATGTAATTTTGCAATGATTTGTTGATGTTTTTGTGTTGGGAAAAAAAATCAAAAAAGGATTTCGATGTTACACTAATTGAATCGCGTTGTATATGCAGAGCGCCCCAAAATTTCTTTAAATGAATATATAATAATAAATAATAATAATAATATAAAAGGAAAATTTCGATTTCTGACAATAATGGTTTGTTTAACAGGTTATAGTTGTATGTGTTGGTTAAATAGCTCAAACAGTTTTTACTAATACTAAGTTAAAGTATGAAGAGTCCTAATTAGTATATTCAGGTGTCCTGATGTTTTATTAATTAAGTCCTAGTTATATATAGCTCAACAACATTTGCATATAGTAGAGTCCCTCTATCAAATAAAAATATTTTTGGAAGGTTTGAATCATTACAAATAATACCAGTTAAACTTGACCTTTATTAATGATCACTTTGTAGCTTTTCACCTATCTGTGGTGGTGCTGCAAATAATTTATAAATGCAATTCAGGTAATTAAAAAATTATTTTTATTTTTTTGTTTTTACATTAATATAATTAAGAGATTGATTAAAAATCTATAATAATAATGAATGAATAAATATATTTTTCAAATGCCTTTGTCTTTTTTCAAGATTAATAATAATTTGGTTCTTTATAATTCTTTAACATCAAACTACTAACAACTACAGTAGTAGAACTAGCAACCATAGCCAAACTAGCATATTCAGGTCTTAAACCATGTTTGAACAATGGGAAGAATGCACCAGCAGCAATAGGTATAGCCAATGAGTTATAAATATAAGCCCAGAGAAAATTCAACCTGATTCGCCAAATAATAGTTTTTGATAATGATAACAAGGTTATCAATGAGGAAAGGGTTGATCGTGTCAATATTACTGAAGATGATTCAATTGCTACATCCGTTGCACTTGCAATTGTGATTGGTAGATTTGATTGAGCCAAAGCTGGTGAATCGTTAATACCATCCCCGATCATTGCTACTATTGCTTGTTTAATGATGGTAGTACTTTTAACGGTGGTACTATTATTATCGTGGTGTTTAAAGCTGAAACAACTTAAAAATTTATTAAAATAAAATAATGCCGATGAATTATGATTAGCTTGGGTTGCTGTTAATATAGTTGTACCTTTACGTTGTAACCATTTGATTTTATCAGCTTTCATTTCAGGAGTCACCTCTGAAAAAATATTATCAATACCCAATTGTTTACCAATAGCTTTAGCGGTAATGGGATTATCACCAGTTATCATCCAAACCTCAATACCAAGCGATTTTAATTTTTCAATTGTTTTCTTTGAATCGGGTCTTGGTGTATCTGCAATACCAATATTTGCCATAATATAACCATTATAAGTTGTTGTTTTAGATGAACCGATTCGTGATAGTCCTGTTAAAACCACGGAATAACCTGATTTTTTCCATTTATTCAAAATGAATGACATTGAAGCAGCCGGATAAATACAATTGTTTTCATGCATCCATTTTTCATTACCAATAAAAACTTTATATTTTGCCGAGTATTTCATGGTCTTTTTGCCATTATTATTATTATTATTATATTCAGCGTCATTGGTTGATTCTAATAGTAACAGTTCATTTATTAGAGGGTTATTACTTTGAATGCGAACAACAGCCTCAAGGCCTCTACCAGGGACTTCAGTGATAGAATCCAACTTTACGAAATTATTTGTTTTTTTACGTCGTTTAATAAATGATTTATCGATGTGTTGTACAGCAGCACGAGCCAACGGATGATCACTAGCCGACTCAATCAATCTAATGATTTCCATCAATGCCGATGATTTATATTTTTTTTCCTTATTGGAATTTTTATACGAAAATTTGATGGCCACAACTTTCGGTTTGCCATACGTTAACGTGCCAGTCTTATCAAATGCTATAGTATTAAGACGATAGGCTGTCTCGATCGCCTCGCCACCACCCTTGATCAAAATACCATGTTTTGCCGCCACACCTGTTCCAACCATGATCGCAGTAGGTGATGCCAGTCCCATTGCACAAGGACATGCGATCACTAAGACGGAAATTGCAAAAAATAGAGAAAACACTGCATTATTGAGATTATCCGTGATCCAGTCACTAGGCACTATTCCAGAATTGGTTAGTGCGACCCAGATCAAAAAGTCCAAAATGGCAATTGATATTACTGTTGGAACGAAAACCTGAGCAATCTTATCGGCTAATTCTTCAATTGGAGCTTTTTTTGATGATTGAGCTTCTTGAACCAGTTTTATTATACGTGATAAAGTTGTATCGCTACCAACACGTTCTGCCTTCATCCAAATCATTGATGTCAGATTTACTGTTGCGGTTATTACTGGTTCATCTATTGTTCTTGTAATTGGAATTGATTCACCTGTTATCATTGATTCATCTAACGTTGTTATTCCATTATATATTTTTCCTAAAAAAAAGATGATAAATAATTAATAATTAAATAATAATAATAATAATAATAATAATAATAATAATATAACTTAATTAGATAACTTACCATCACACGGAATTCTTGCGCCAGGATTTACTTTGAGAATATCACCAACTAAATTAAAAAAAATAACAAATACATTTCAATTAAAATAATGAACCTCCCTCTCCATTAATATACATCAAATATCAAGTACCTTGAACTAATTCCAAATCAATTTCTTTCTCATCAGTAACCATGTTATTTTCTTTATCGTAGGTGATTTCAACTAGTATGGCCTTTTCTGGTTGCAACTCCATTAACTTTGTGATCGTTTCAAAAGTTTTACCTTTTGCTTTCAACTCCATCCACCTTCCCAACCAAATGAACGTAATCAAAAAAATACTAGTCTCAAAAAATTGGTAGCCTGCCTCAGAACTATGTCTAAAAATTGGAATCAACACATTGATCATTGATCCTAAATATGAAACAGTCGTACCCAACGCCACCAAAGTATCCATGTTTGCTTGTCGTGTATAATATAATGATTTGAAACCCTTTACATAAAATGGATAACCAAGTATGAACTGAACGGGAGTTGCTAACAAGAAAAGAATTAATGTCTCAACATCCAGGCCAGTGATAATTTGATGGGTTAACAGGTCATTAATGGGATTTGGTTTGATCATCTCGAAAACCATTACTATCAAAAAAGTTGGTATTGCAAATAACAATGATATCAAAAATCGATTTCTTAAAAGTTTTTGTTCTTTCTCTGTTTTTTGGCGAATTCGATTTCCAAATTGCAAATCACTACTATTGGCTTTTAGCAATTGCGGTTCAAATCCAATATCACTAATATTTCTCATTAGATCACGTACACCAATTTTTGATTGATCATGTTTTATGGAAGCTTCGGTTGTTAATAGGTTAATATTTACTTGTGCTACACCAGATAATTGTAAAAGAGTTGCCTCGATGGTGCCTATACATGAAGCACAGCTCATACCACTAATTAAAAATTTTGTTGTAATATTAGTAGAATCTTCTGTTGCATAATCATTATTAATAGCATTAGTAGTATTAGTAGCGTTTTTAGATTTTTCATCAATCTCAATCTCAATTTGTCCAATTTTATTCTTATTATTATTCGAATTATTATTATTGATATTGGTTTCTTCAACGTAGTCTACACCGAAGCCAATTGAAGTTATAGAATCTTTGATTTGATCAACCGTTAAGCTATCATTATCAAATTCTAATGAAGCATTACCAGTTAAAAAATTTACACGAATACTAGGTTTTATGATTCCTGAAAGATTTTGTAGAGTACTTTCTATTGTACCAGAACAACTTTTACAACTCATACCAGATATTGCTAAATTAAGTTTTTTTATCATTGTTGTTGTTGTTGTTGGTGTTGGTAAAGGAGAAGGAAAAGAAGGAATTTTTTTATTTACAAGTGGGAGACAATGACGAAGATGTCAAGAGAGAAAAGACGAAGCGGTAAGGTTTGGAGGCGTTTTTTTTCAAAGAATTTGAAAAGTATATTTTTTTAAAAAAATGATTGTATTTAATATTTTTATTAAAGATCAAAAATCATCTTTTTGTGAGGAGTTCCTTAATATATCATTAGCAAAAATAACTCATGATCGAATCATTAAATTAAAATATTAATAAAAGAAAAGAAAAAAGGCGTGCGTTTATTTTTTTAAAAAAGTCATGTGTAAAATCCTGAATTTATTGTGTTTCGATTCATATATATTACCAATTCTGTGGAAAAATTCACTCATAAAATTAACTCATTGTTTGTTTGTGAGCTATTTTTGCCTCAGGGAAATCCCCCCTCATTAATGTCGATCAATTTATTTTCAACCGTCAGAAAATGATTCCGGATATGACTGACGAACAAACCTAATATAACAACGCTATTTATTTATGTATACTTTACTTGCGCTGCCTTTATGTCTTTTAAGGAAAGGACTTTTTATTATCATAAATTATTAAAATCATACTTGATCACTAATCAGGAATATCTATCTATGTCTAATCTTGATGACGCAACTACTAGAATAATTTTCATTGAAAAAAAGCAGTAATAGTAAATATATTATCAATGTCAATGATCAATATTTCTTTATTCTCATAAATCCATAGATAATGATTTCAGCCTGAAAAACTTGATTTTAATGGACTCTATATGAAATTCGACTGCGTCTATCTGCAGTTAATTTCCAATTTGGTTAGCGCATGCGCATATTATGCGATTGGTGACATTTTTCAGTTTTTATTCATTCATAATAATGTATTTTTTTTTACACAGAAAATAACTTTTCTAATCCAACACAAAATAATTAATGAAAGTTAACAAAAGAATACAACTCGATTAAATCAGTGCTTGGAAAGAATACTTACCATCTCTCTTTGGACCAAAAAAATGTTTCACAAAATTGATTGATTGTCAGTTTCTTTTTTCTTATCATTTATCCTTATCCTTATCCTTATCTTGATCATAAGCACTCACTCCCCCAACGATTTAATTAAAAAAAAAAAAGCCACTTGATTAAATTAAGCCTTTTTCAAAACACTTGCCTAAACAATTTAGAATTAATCCGTTATTGTTTTTGAAAATGTAAATAAAGATTCTTTCCTGACTAGTAATTTGGGAATTAATTACTTGTTGTAAAAATATTAAACAACCATGCCCATTTTGAAAATGCAAAGAAAATATTTTCCCTGCCATCAACAATTTGGAATTAATTCATTATCACGGTAACAGAATTTAAAAAATGCGCAACATTACTATTATTATTAAACGATCGGAAACACATAAACAAGGGGGACAGATTACCTTCTCGACACTAACGTGACTGGAATTCGAATGCATCACGCAAAACCAGATCACGAATATTATTTTGACACTTCGTGTCTCGTTCGAGTGCAACGTACAAAATCAATTCATAGAGTCTTATTTTGGCACTACGTGCCTCGAATGAATCATGAAAACGAAATCGATGTACGTTTTTCCTGGTCAGAAGAAATGTTACTCATGATTGGTCGTGAGCAATTGTTCACGGTAATCACGTTCTTTACATCTTGGAGTCTTAATTCGGGCTATGTATAAAAATCATATCAGACTCGAAAATGTGTTGGTAAATGCAAAATGCAACGCCGTCGTCATTTTGGTACACGAAAGTCCGAATGTATCATGGCGTGAAAAACGCGACACCACAGCACGTAGTGCCTCGGCTTCGGGCAAGGAAAGCGTTTAATAAGTAATTGATTATAGCGAGGAGAAACAGATAATAAGCAAGTTGAGCGTCAAATGGGTATCAAAAAATAGGTAGGTAACAGCCTAACATAAGTAGGCAACAATATATAGATATATATATTTGTTTATCGATTGCAATATTCCTTATATTGGATTCTCCTTCATTTCTTCTAATTACATCATTACTTTCTAGCATGATTTATAAACACCATTCTCTAGCAAATTTAACTTTCTTCAGACAATGGACAAGCCTCAGTGAATGCCAAATATTTAATTTAAAGACAATATATATATATATGAGATCAACAAACTCTAATAAAAAGTCCATTTGAAAGTAATCAGGTTTCAACCACTTTTTCCAGATTTCTAACTGAATCCACAACTGTGGATAAATTTGGAATGATTTCCGAACTTTTATTAGCACACTCCAAATCCTAATAAACAAATAATATTGTTTTAATAAATACCTCACATATTGGTTTTACATTGAAATAAAATTAGGGGTACGTATTACTTTACCGACAGTTCATTTTACCGACAATTACTTTGCCGACAATTACTTTGCCGACAATCATTTCACCGACAGTTCATATCACCGACAGTTCAAGTTTACATGTACTTTGGGTGGAGAATGTTTAATAACTTGCAAATCTAATTCAGATACTATTATGGTTGCACTAACAACTATATTAAGAAAAACGTTTTAGTTAATTTTTATTATAAAACTTCTTGCAAAGTTATTTTACAAGTATGTCAAATTTAAGTCTTATATACAATTAAATTAATTGGTAACAACAATACAAAACAAAACCATTCACACACATCGCATAATCAATAAACCCTTTAATATCGTTGATAAACTCACTGACACTTTAATACATGATGTGGAAGTGAACTGTCGGTAAAATGAACTGTCGGTAAAATGATTGTCGGTAAAATGAACTGTCGGTAAAATGATTGTTGGTAAAATGATTGTCGGTAAAGTAATTGTCGGTAAAGTAATTGTCGGTAAAATGAATTGTCGGTAAAGCGATTGTCGGTAAAATAAATACGTCGGTAAAGTAATTGTCGGTAAAGTGAATGCCTCCCAAAATTAGAATCGTATAGTTTGTGTCCATTAATAATGAGGCCATGCCAGATTTTATCAAGCAAATATACATAATTAATAGGAAACCTTGTATAAAAAAAATTACAATATTGAAAATTTCATTAATTGATCTAGGTGACATTTTCATGAGATAATGATCAATAACTTATCTAAAGTAATTATTGTGAAATTTTCTTTTTTTCTTCTGTTTTGTTAAGTTTATGTTAAATAATATTCAATTTTTACCGTTATAAAACCTTTTTGGACGAAATGGCAATTTGTATCGAACTGTGATGGTATCATCAGTAAAATTTAAAGATGGACTGCACGTATGTTTGTCAATGATTTCCAATCCTCATCCTCGTCCAACCTATATTGTTATCATCATTATTATCATCCTTGGGCTTAGTTCACGTACATTGAAACTCTGTATAATTTGACCAATCTCACGTGGAAAAAGTTGTATGACTTTAATTTAATAAATATAGATCAGCTTTCTACTTGTGCACTTGCATTTTTTGCCTTCAACAACACTGATAGACAGTGGTTTAATTGTTAAAGTTTTTTTTGATTTATTATCATGATGTTGACATTCAGCAAGAGAATTTGTAATCAAGATAAGATCAATGAAATTAATAATGAATGACCATCGAGTTTTATGTTTCACAACCTTTTTTTTTTTAAATAAAATGTCAGAGACCTTGTCCAAAGTAAATCAAATTGTCAACGATATTAAAAAAGTAGCGACAATAAGTAATGAAGAAAAAACACGCGAAAAATTGAATAAAATAATTGAAGATGGATTTGACAATTTACACATTATATCTGGTAAGAAGAGAGTATAACGGTTTTATATAATTTTTTAAAAAGTGTTTGATAAATAACAAACGTAATTACCTTTAGACTTTGATGCAACAATGACTTCGTACTGGTTTGATGATAAAAAGCGGAATCCTAGTTCACATTCAATATTAGGAAAAAGCGAACGTTTATCTGATCAAGTTTGTGATTTTCAATATAATTAATTAATTAATAATGTCATTCATACTAAAAGTTGAACAATAATGAGTGCCATGTAATTTTATGATAAGGAAGTTCAGGGCCCGTATCAAAGAAATAGATGAAAAATATTATAGTATTGAGATTGATCCATACAAGAGTAAACAAGAGAAATTACCATATATGCTTGAATGGTGGGGAAAAGCTCACGACCTTTTAATTGGAGAAAAAATTAGTAAAGATGATGTAACTAGAATAGCAACCGAAACACCTGTGAAAATGCGGCCTGGTTTAGATTCGTTAGTTAAAACATGCAGTGAAAAAAAAGTACCTTTACTAGTGTTTTCAGCTGGAATTGGCAGTAAATAAATATATTTATGTTTTTTTTTAATAAGTTCTCCATTATAATTTTTTTTTCAATTAAAATTTTATCATAATATAATATAAAGATGTTATTGAACAGGTCTTAAGAAGCAAAAATCTTTATGATCAAGATAATATGCATATTGTATCCAATCAAATGGGATTTAATCCAACCACTGGAATATGCGATCGTTTTGAAGAACCTTTGGTACACATATTCAATAAATCTGAGGTTGTGGTTAAAGAAAGTCCTTATCACGCTGCAATTGAAGATCGAAGAAATGTAATCCTTCTTGGTGATTCTATGGGAGATTTACAAATGTCTAGTGGGATTAGCCATGACGTTTCTTTAACAATAGCATTTTTAAATGTTAGAATAGATGAACATTTAGATGAATATCTAAAATCTTTTGATATAGTTATGGTTAATGATGGCCCAATGGATTGTGTAAACATTATTCTTTCCAACATAAATTAGTAATTTGTTAATTGTAGATTTCATTTTATTTACTAATTAATGTTGTAACTTTCCTATTTTTTTTATTTTCAAAATTAAACAATTAAATAAATAACAAAATAATAATAATAAAACAAATAAATAAATAATAAATAAATAAATATGTAAAAAGTTTTCATTCTAAAATATAAATTACACTAATGGTTATTATTTTTTAACTTTGTAAACGATTAAATATTGAGGAATAGATGCTTCTTCTCTATATACAACAACTTCATCATAATTTAAGTTACCAGTTTTACTTGGTTCACCTAATATTGAATTAAAACCTGGTGGGGGTTCAGTTAGTTTCATATTATCTTTAGTTAATTGATATCCTTGTCCAACAACAACTTTATTCAATATCATCACTTTGTAATTTGAGCCTTGATAAGTTTTTAATGAAAGTCTATTATAATCATCGGATTTGGATGATGTTCCAGAGAAATATATACCTCTGCCAAATCTTTGAAATGCTGCACTTATTGTACCAGTTCCCACATATCTCAACTTGTAACCTTCTTTTATAATACAACAAACAGAACAACTTGAATCTTTACATACGCTACCATCATCTGTTAAACCTATATGGCATACTCTAAAAAAATATTATCAAGGTTAATAATAAATTTAAAATGATAATAATAAAAAGTAATAATAAAAACCCAATTGGTACAAACGTTTTTGTTCCATGAAATCTTCTTTGTTCATTTCCTGCACTCATTTTACGTTTTCCGCCACCTTTTGGAAAATCCTTACCAGCCAATTTGTGATGATTTTCAACTTCATCACGATATACATTATACCGATTATTTAAATTTTCTGAACAAAAGATTTTCCATATAGCAGTAATTTCCGGTACCTCTTTATGAGGATGTTTCCAAGCAGCTGTAAATTGATTAGTTATATCTCTGTATTTTTGACCATCTGGTGGTAATCTCAATAAACATGGTGCTAAAAAATCCCAATTTAAATATATTAATAATGTTCTTGTCGTTGTAAATGGACAAATGTAAAGCCGTGACTCAATTTACTAGAAAAATTTAAAATAAATATTTACCCTTTGTTTTAATAATTACTTCACAACCATCAGAACAAAAGTCACTTCCTACTAATGCATTTTCCCCTTTACAATTTATACATATTTGGTCACTTCTTGGATTAATTAAAATTTGCTGGTTTGGTGTTTGATCTATGTAGTTTGTTGGGCTCCAAAGTAAAGAAGGGTTTGTTTCTATTTCCTTTATATAATATAAAAATACATATTATATAATCTACCTTATATATATATAAAAATAGTTATTTATTTATTTAAATAATAACATTCAAAGTACCTTGTAATAGGGGTTTCGACAACTTTTCCAACCGCAAAATAGTGAATTGGAAACTTGTGGGTTTTCATTACATTGAGTACAAATAGCACTTTCAGAAACTGCAGCTTTTCGACACTCGTCACTACAATATTCACCAGGAAATCCATCAAGATCAGTATCGACTTTCTCGGATTTACAATTGTGACAAAATGCATCTTCTGGAGGCGGTTGTAAACTTTCTTCAAGTATAATATCAATACCATAATCTTCAAACTCCTGAGGAACTTTTGTAACATACTGAGACAGCACCCTTTTTAAACCATCAGCATTTTCGGCATTTATTGGAGAATTTATTACTATTGGATTTGGTTCGTAATCAGATATTGGTATTTGTAAATCTAGTGGATCAACTTCTAAAGATATGTCATCGATTGGTGGATTGAGTATGTGAGGGTTGTATGTTTGTTGTATTGGCGGGAATGGCTGTGAGTATGGTGTTTGTTGTATTGACGAGAATGGTTGTGAGTATGGTCTTTGTTGTATTGGCGAAAATTGTTGTGAATATGGTGACTGTTGTATTGTCGAAAATGGTGGTGGATATTGTGGTTGTTGTATTGTCGAGAATGGTGGATATTGTGAATTTATATATGGTTGTTGACCTTGATTTGTCTGAAGTGGTAGTAATAAATTATTTGGGACATATTGTGATGTTGGTTGAGGTGTTTTTGGAAGTGGTTTCTAACGAGAATATTAATTAATTGACGAAAACGAAATAAAAAAAATTTTAAACTCCAAAAAATAAAACACTCACATTATTATTACTATTACTATTACTATTACTATTACTATTACTATTACTATTATCACTACAGCAGTTTCCCATTATGAATTAGATCACTAATAGATTTCTACACATGATTGGTGATACACGAATTAAACTAAAATGACAAGTATAATATACCTATCTACCTTCTTCCCCTATAATAAATATGCAGAACTAACTTTATTAAAATTAAATTAAATAAATTTAATTGACGATCTATTTATGAATGAGTGAACCCTAAATAGGGATCAGCAGAGGAAAAATTACAAAATTAACTTACTAATTGACAACTCTTGTATCAGCGTAACTATTTAGTCATATGTTAGGTCAAGTTTAGTCAAGTTTAATCAAAATGATTATTACTAAATTAGGTTTTTAACCCCTTTACGCTGCCGGCCCTGCTTTGTATGCTATACTTTAGTAATAATTTTTTTATTTTACGTTATGTAACAAATGTTAAAGAACATTATATATATATTTTAAAGAATGAATATCGAAAAAGGGTCTACTCTTGTAGATGTAGAGATGCGCGAGATTTTTCGTATATAGATGATTGACTGTCAATTAATTATTTTAACAATCAATTATTGATTGGTCGAAATTGTAAAGTATCAGCCCCTGTAACGTTTTGTTTACTTTAGTCACTAAAATCCTGAACCCATGTTCAGATCAAAAAAAAATTTTTTTTTTATTACATGTATAATAATTTAAAAAAATGATTTCTTCTTTACTTTGGGTTCGCAAAGGTGCAGCAGCAGAAAAACCTGAAAAATATGAACTTGATGATAAAGAATTTGAAAGAATAAGTAAATTTCCTGAATTTAAACCAGAACTCGTGAAAAAAATTGATAATGAATCAAAAGCAATGTAAATTCATTTCTATTTATGCATTTTAATTGTATATAACGAATAAAAATCCAATATTTTATTTATTGATGATTAGAATTAAAGATGATGAAGAAATGAAGGATGTTAAAATGATGGAGGAAGAAGGTAATGATGATGATGAACTGGCAGAATATAATTTAGATAAATATGATGATGATGATGATGATGATGATGATGATGATGATGATGATGAGGGTAATGAAAATGGATCTTCTTCTAAAGGTATATTTATATATATCTTAGAAATATTTTAATATATCAATACTAATACTGATATTGATGAATGGGTAGGATTGTCAATATTTGGAAATGTAAAGGGATTGGCATATTATACTTCAAATAAAGAAGATCCTTATATAACTCTTAATGATGATGATGAGGTTAAATTTACATTTACTTTCTTTCCTTCTTTCATTCTTTCCTTCTATTCAATTATTATTATTGCAAATAATAATTGATTGATGAATTCTTCTTAAAGGATGAAGATTCTAGTGATATAAGGATATTACCAACAGACAATTTATTAGTAGTAGCAAAAACTGAAGATGAATTATCTCATTTGGAAATTTGTGTATATGAAGAACTGGAAGACAATTTTTATGTACATCATGACATTATGATGCCATCATTTCCATTGTGTTTGGAGTGGTTGGATTTTAGATTGGGTAGTAAAGATGGATCTGGATCAACTGTTGATGCTCCTGGTAATTATATTGCTGTTGGAACATTTGAACCAGAGATAGAAATTTGGGACTTGGATACTATAGATTCAGTGTATCCTAATGCAATACTTGGTCTAAACGAAAATAAAAATAAAAATAAAAATGTTGATGGTGATAAAAAAAAGAAGAAAAAGAAGAATAAAAAGGATTCATCATCATCATCATCATCATCAAAGGAACCAAATTCTGAATATCATACTGATGCTGTTATTTCATTATCATGGAATAAAAATCATCGGTAATTTCAACTTTCTTGGATATCTTTTTGGTTAAATTAAATAATTTTTTGTTAAACTTTTTTTTTTAAAAAAAATTCAAAGAAATATTCTTGCAAGCTCTTCAGCAGACACAACTATGAAATTATGGGATCTTCAATCATTGAAATGTGTACATTCATTCAATCATCATAAAGACAAAGTATAGTAATAATAATTTACACATTTTTAAAAATAATTTTTTCAAGGTTAATTTAAATTTCTTTCAAACTAAATTTTTAAAAAAGGTACAACAAGTGGAATGGCATCCAATTGAATCAACTATTTTACTTTCAGCATCATTTGATAAAACAGTCTCGGCATTTGATAGTAGATCACCAGATGTTATATCTTATTGGTCATTACATGACACAGAACCAGAATGTATAAAATGGGATCCATTATCACCTAATAATTTTTATGTTAGTACAGAATCAGGATCTGTTTTAAATTATGATATAAGAAATCATAGTAATAGTATTGGTGATGCACAACAACAACCAGTATTTACATTACATGCTCATGATGGATCTTGTACAAGTATAGATTTAAATTACCAAATTAAAGGTTTATTAGTTACTGGATCAATTGATAAACAGGTTAAAATTTGGGATTGTAGTGACAACAAGCCTGTTTTGATTACTAGTAAAAATTTTGGTGTGGTAAGTAATTATTTTTATTTTTATTTTTTTTTTGAAATTGAATATTTTTTTTCTATATAAAACAAAAATATATATAATCTTTTAAAACTATTATCAACATTATTATTTTAGGGAAAAATATTTTCAACTAAATTTTGTCCAGATTCAGCATATCAGTTGGCAATGGGTGGATCTGAAGGTAAAGTTTTCATATGGAACTTATTAACAAATTCAAGTGTAAGAAATTTCTTAAATTATGATAATATGATGAAAGAAAAAGATGATGATGACGAAAAAAATATTATCGATGCAAGTATTTTTTGAATAAATAAATTTTTTTTTTAAAGAAAATTTTATATAATAAATAACTTTGTCTAATTTTCTCTATTAAAAAAAATTTTTTTTTTCAGAAAAATCCTATAACATTACCTAATGATGATGATAATGATGACGATGATGATGATGAGAATAATGACGCTAATTGGGAAGATATTGATAATGATAGTGGTGATGATGTTTAAAAAAAAACAAAATAAATGGTTTTGAATTTTATTTATTAACTTGTACGATTATATATTATTTAATAAACAATAATGCAATTACAAATTGAAGAAAAAATTGTTTTTATACTTTTTATTGCTACAACTCCATAAACAGGTATTGGATACAGTTACATATACTGTATCTAAATTTGCAAAAGATAAACTTCGTTGAATCAATATTTAACAAAAGAATTTTTTTCAATGATATCGTCCCAAGAGATTTCGTGCTTTGTTTTCGATGAACTGTAAAACAAGGTTTTAAGTGAATAAATAATATCAAAAGCATGTAGATGGACAATATTAACATATGTACCCTCGTCTATGTATCTATCTCTTCCACATATTTTGATGCCTGACGTCATTTCTTCATTGCCGATACATCTTTTATAAGATCATCTTTTTCGGGAATAACATCATTTACTTTGCGCCTTTTCACGACTATATTGGTCTTGTCTGTCAGTACATTCTCATCAACCACAGGTTCTGAAAAATAAGGTGATTATTAAATGCGTATCAACATAAAATTGTATTGTGAAAATGCAACAATGAAAATTATTATCAAAAGTATTAGTAAAAAAAGCATTGTCGGTTTTGTAACGAACACTTAATTCATAAAGAAAAGAAATAATTAAATGAAAAAAGATAATCATTCTGTTTCTGACGAAATGCTATTATACCATCAGTAATCTGTTGATGAGCTTTCATTATCGATTCCGAATTTGGGTAACGTGTAGCATAAACGCAATGCGTTCTATTCCAGCGAACTCAATAGTCTTCTCAATTTCAATTAGCACCAATTTCTGCTCGGTATGGTAACGAGTCTCAAGCTGTTGGAAACAATCTGTTGTCGTTTCCATCTTTACAATGGTAGAACAAGAAATGACGTAAATTTTGCTTGGATAATACCAATTACCCATAACTTTAAAAGCATGACGAACCAATAGTCCCCATCTATGTGTCATGGAGGCCGAAGAGAAGGACAAATTAGTAGTCGATCTCCAAGATAATTAATAGTCTCCCGAGTCCATCATCATCTTGTAATACCTCACCATAATTATAGCATCTGAAGAACAACTTTATGATATATATAATCCTATCCCAGTAATATGTCGCATACTCAAAATTCTGATGTAAATGAAATGCTTTCTCATATACGTCTTCTTGAATATAATTGTTATTGATGATCTTCTCAAGTGCTTTTTTAATATCCTCCTCACTTTATCACCCTTGAACTGCTCATATGAGCTACAATAATTAGCAAAAGCGTCAAGGTTCCATAATGTTGGTGAAGCAATCTGTAAATAGCCATAATTATTTTTATCCACTGTAGAGGTCTGTGAGACACAGCAGGGTTAGGTGATCGATGTGGCCGTAAGCATCGAATAATTTTTGTCGCTCCAAAAGGCACTCAACTATTCCATGCCTGCCTCTAAAAAAGATCCTGCTAAATATATTAGTGGATTAACTCCTGAAATTCGCGAGAGGGGTGTGGTCAAAGAATAAATTGTAGGTGAGTATTATCTTATGCACTTGAAAAAGAGAATTGCGGAATATCAAGGTCTTGATGTAAACGAAAGACTCAAATCCCCACATTGAGAAATTTTGGGTCCTCTAACGTTTATGGAAATGCGATTATAACCAAAGAGGATGAGAATATGGATGAGATCAAGGCTGAATGCTGGAAAAAAAAGTGCCGAAATACTAAGTAATTTGACGGAAGTGCTGAAATAACGAAAATAAAAGTGCCGAAAGTGCGAGTATTGCCCAAAAACCTGGAATATAAAAGTCACGTGAGATTCATTATCATATGATTTTACAATAGTTTTTATTTTATTAATTATTTTTGAACATATTTTTTAGCCTCTCTAAAACTCTGACTTGTTGTTTTTTTTTTTAATTCTTGTAAACTATCTAATAAGCGTTCCTCCACTATAAACTTTGGTACTTGTTCTTGTTGTATATAAGCAAGAAGGTTTATGCAACTTTTCAATGCATCGTTAATATTAATATGAATAATATTTTCCTCCTTCTCCTCCTCCTCCTCTTCTTTAGTTATGATTTATAGCTTCATCAAACCAAATTGCTAGAGTTTCTTCTAATTGTGGCCAATTTGCTTGCCGATTCTTTTTAAATTGAGAAGTTGAAACAGTTTCATCAACAGAAAACCCTTTGTTTGATTCTGATAAAATTACTGAAACTGTGCTTTGACTAATTTCAAAATCTTTAGCTAATTTATCTTGAGTTAAGCTAGGATCATTTTTAGCACACTTACATAGTTCTTTTTTTTTGCAAAGAACTTGAAGAACTTCTTTTTTCGGATGAAGGTGCAGAGGTTGAGATCATTTTTAAAACAAAATTTAATTATGATTTTTAATAATTCATTGTCTAATTAACCAATTATTCATATTAATCAACATTTTATTGTTTCAATTTTTCAAATGTTTTTGATTGGTTCTCTCGTTATACTGACATGTCATTATAACGGGTGTCAGTATAACAGGATAATTAAAAAAATTATATATTACTCGAAACCCGGTTTTCCTAGAGTGCCCTCCATATATAAAATCATACGGGACACGCTCCAATAAAACCGGCAAATAAATGTTTTATAAACTCTAATGTTAATATTAAAAAAACCATCTAATTTAGGTTGTATTAAATCTTATTTTTTTGATTTTAAGTTGTTGCTAATTCTTTGTTTGTTGGAATTGGAGTTGTCTGCTTTGTTAAACAAACCTCTCTTTTTACCAAAGCAATTAATGATTTTTCTTATTTAATGACATCTTAAAAATTTTGAACTTATTTAAATCAAAAAATTCAATTATACATTTTGTTTATTTCTATATACTTTAGTGCCTTAACCTTACATCATGTCTTTATTTTTGATATATTTTAGATCACGTGAATCTGTTATAGACAGTGTTGATTTATATTAATATAGTATTTATTGGTTATTTTAAAATAATTAAATTAACAAATAACAAACTTATTGAATTTACGTGTATATGCTCTCATGTATTCTAAATCTGTTAACATTTTGTTAGTAAACTTGTGAAATTTGCAATTTCAACAACTATGAAAACTTTCCAGAAATTAAATGAAAGATTCCTTACATAGAATTTTAGTAGATTTAATGCTTTGATTTGAGTTTTTAATATGAATGTAAGTCATTTACATCATTTATACTGAGTGTGCAATCAAAATTTGCCTAATTAATGATAACTCGATAATGTATATCTTTAATTTGAAACTTATAAATTGTTTTCATTCAAAAATTTAAAAAAATTGAAAATGATCGGCAAAAAATAAATGAAAAGTTGAATTTATTCCGTTATAATGACACTCGTTATAATGGCATGTCAGTATAATGGGAGAACCAATCAAAATCATTCTGATAATTTCTGAAAACATAAGGAGATTAAAACTTACATCAGGGTTGGGAATCGTACGCGTACACATGCACGTATCGTACACGTACGTACGTACGTACGTATGAGCTTAAAATTTTTTTAGTACATTGTATGAACATATCATGTGATTTATGATAATTTTTATTGGTTGATCAAATGTAATATATATGTGTAACTTTCGTCACAACGAACTATAATAATAACAGTCAGACAAGATTTCACGCTTACTGATTTTACTGTGATCGACATAGCACGTTTTCCGTACAACAGACTTTGAAGGAAGAATTAAATACAAGATTATAAATAAACAATTTTTATGCTTCTAAATAAA
>CAJVPN010000123.1:0-43606 GCA_910592215.1 Entrophospora candida
CTGAGGTTGTAAAGTTTGTTGTTGCAACTGCTGCTGAGGTTGTAAAGTTTGTTGTTGCAACTGCTGCTGAGGTTGTAAAGTTTGTTGTTGCAACTGCTGCTGAGGTTGTACAGTTTTCTGTTGAAGTTGTTGGGATTGCATGGTTTGTTGCTGAGGTTGCATGGTTTGTTGTTGCAGTTGCTGTTGAAGTTGTTGTTGAAAATTTTGTAGTTGTATAGGTTGTTGCACTGATAATTGTTGAATGGTTGGAGTTACATTGTAGCCATTTAATTGATTAGAAGAATCTTGTGATTGTGACAGATATGGATTTGTTGTGATTTGTTGTTGTTGTTGAGACGTGAAAGTTTTATTATCATTTGTTTCAAAATGGTCTTGTTGTGTAAAATTTCGAGATTTTGGGTTTTGAGTAAAAACATTTTGTTGCCCTGGTGTGTTGTTGCTGTTTTTATTGAGAGTTTGTGGAGTGAATTGATTATTTTGTTGAACATGGAGCAAATTTTGCTGATTTAAAATTTCTTGTGGTAAAGATTGGTATGTAATTTGTTGATTCTGAAGATGTTGAGAAGGCAATAATGGGTATTGAATTTTTTGAGGATTATAAAATTTTGATTGATTATACATATCAGATTGCTGTTGTTGTTGATACAAAATCGAAGAAGCTTGAGGAAAAGTTGCTAGAACAGAAGCTTCTTGTTTTAATAAATGATAATCTTGAGGAATTTGTTGGCTAATTAAATTATAGTTTGGATTTTGAGCTACCTTTGTAGAGTATGATATAGATGCTATTTGAAATTTTGGTGATTAATCAATATATATTATATACATATATATTTATTTATATATAATAGTATATGTAATAAATTTAAAAATTTACATGGATAATCATATTTTTGAATTGATTCTTGCATAAGTTTCTCATAAGTCTTGGTAGACTGAATAAATTTACTGTGTAATGAGATCAGTTGGTCTAAATATAAAAAAGAGAAAAAAAATTTATTTAAAATATTCAGATATAATGTACAAGTAATATGTTATATATGCCATGGTACCTACCTTTCTTTTGACTATATTTTTCAATAACTTTAACCAATTTTGATCTAATTGGTAACATAGAACTATATAGTTCCTGTTAATTTAATTCGTAAAATGTTTAGTAATTAAAATTTAGAAATTGTCAAACATCAAAATTTTCATAACAATATATATAACCTGGATTTCTTCATCCTCCATGGCATTTTTTTTTTGTAAATCTATTCTTTTTAACTTTTCCAATAAAATTTCTATTTTTTGAGCTTGTGCAAATATTAAAGTTTCGACTTCAGCTTCTTTTTCAATATCATCAGGTGTTGGCTCTGACAATGTTTCCTAATCAAAATTTCAATCAACAACTCATTCATTGATTACGAATAAATAAAAACATCAATTTATTTGTTTAATATTTACAACATAGTTTACTGGGAAAATTCCTGTCTTGCCACGTATTTCTCCACGCCACCAATCTTTATAAACATCATTATCAATAACCGAAATGACATCACCACGTACAAACCCAAGCTCACCCGCTTCAGTAGGAGCAAAGTCATATAGTGCCTTGACTCTTTTAGCATTTCCTGTTTTTTTTGCTGGCTTTTGAGGAAGTTCTTTATTCTATATTTAAAAAAAACATTAATCATTTAATGGAAAATAAAATAATAATTAAACCTGATACATACTGAAGCAGAGATTGATGGTTGGGTTGATAATTTATTTGATAAAAACTGTAAAATAAAATTTATTATTATTGTTGTTGTTATTAATGTTGCAACATTTAAAATTTGTTTACATTTTGCGATTTACGTTTATTGACTTCATCAAGCGAAAGAGCTACGGCTAATTTAAAATCCTCCTCTTCTTTTTTTTTAAGTTCAGCCTATAAAATTGTTGTCATTTATCATTATTATTATTATTAACAAAGAAGCATACAGATATTAAAAAACAAGTACAAACTTCACTAAGCATTTTGACTAAATTTGGAATTGTCTTGAGTTAATAAATAAGTAATATAAGAATTTTTTTAGAATTTTTAATCATGTCATGTGCACATATTAAATAGGGAGGGATATCATTAAGATGGTCCGCCGATCAACAGTAGAAATTTGTCCGGAATAAAATCATGTATTTTTCCGCAAAAAACATCCACAAATTTGCGCAGCATCATGAAAATATCCAATTTTATTGGTGGGTTGGGTGCGTGTTATCCTTGTTTAGAAATTGATTTGGCGATTTGCGAATGATTTTTGCGGAAAAATACATGATTATATCCGGAATCCTATGCCCATTATTTTTTTTAAAAATATTTCAAATTAAAAATTCTTTCAATATTGTTATGTTCGTACAATGTATATATAGAGCTCAAGTCATATAAACCCGATCAATTTTATTCAGCACTTTTTGAAATCCATCACATGGACACACAGTGAACTTTTGGACTCAAACTCTTCATAGTTTTATATAAAAAATAATTATGAAAAGTTTGATGTAAAATATTTATTACTTAAAAAGTTATGGTGGTTTAAATATTAGTAACTTTCTATATTTTTAAATAATGTTTACCCTAAATTTTGCCACTTCTTCCATAGATCGTTAACTATTAAGTGATGATCTTTACCCAAAATTTACCTTTGATGATAAGTTTAGAAGATGATCATTCTCTATTTAATAAATTTTATTTCCTGAATTAGAAATGATATTCTAAAATTTGAAATTTTTAAATATTACAATAAAAATCCTACTAACAACTCCTCTAGTAGTCTAAATAGAGTTACTAACAATTTATCAAATGGTTCTGAGGATATAGGATATGCAATTGCATCAGGTGGTTTCCTTTTAGATTATTATAATTGGTATTAACCATTTGCTTTTATCTGCGTTTGAATGCCAGGTGCTAAATACCTTTACTGGGCCTGATTTAGTAGGTAATGGTGAAAGGTTGGTTTCATGGTGAACTTATTAGTTTACTAGGGGCAGTCATTTTCTTTTTTTGTGTAACTCGTGTATCTTCATCGTTTTACACTCACCTGCCATAAGTATTGGCAATTTTGCAGATCACTGGAAATAATTTAACAAAGTGAAATAAAAATAACTCAAAATTTTATTATCAATCACAATCACTTTTGTGTATTAAGCAAAAATCAATTTTCATAATGATTTCCATAACATACTTGAAATTTATAATGTTTTGTTTACAATTAATAATTTTATTACCTTTAAAAGTCAAAGTAAAAAATTTTTGAAATTTTCAAAAATTTTCAATTGATAACAAAACCTAATATCAAAATTGTTTTTAGATCTTCATGTTGTTTTTCACAAAAAATCATATATTTAAATCAAATGATTAAAATTAGAGAATGATCTGTTGTTGAGCACGCAGAGGTAATTGGTGCTTGGAAATGTGATGTATGCAAGTCAGAAATAAGCAAAATACTTGGAATACCATTGAGAACAATATATAATATTATAAAAAAACATAATAAAGAAGGAACTGTTGGAAGGAGAGTTAGAAAACGTGAGAATATTCCTAGAAATAAAGATGATTGTTTTGCTGCCCTGGAAGAAGGATAGTACCAAATTGACTTATTTCTCAATAAAATATTTGACCGCTCTTTACATATTAATATATATATTAATATATATATTTCAAAACATGATGCACATTTTTTATTATGCTGTTAAGATGTGTTAAAACTTGACAATTGGGTTTAATTATTGAATGAAAAAATGATATAAATATTTCCTTCAATATCATTACTACTTTATATTTTACATTTACATTTAATTTAAAATCTCAATAGTCATATAACGATCATTACATAAGTTTATTATATATATTCAAAGCATGGTGCACATTTTTTATTATGTTATCTAGACATGTTAAAACTTGACAATTAGGTTTTGTTCAATTGAAAAATTTTTACTTTGACTTTTAAAGCTAATAAAATTATTAATTGTAAACAAAACATTATAAATTTCAAGTATGTTATTGGAATCATTATAAAAATTGATTTTTGCTCAATACACAAAAGTGATTGTGATAATAAAATTTTTATTTCACCTTGTTGAATTATTTCCAATGATCTGCAAAATTGCCAATGATCAACTATGTTTTAAATCATTAGTTTCTTGCTTTCTTGCTGTTAAAATTATAATCTTGTACTCCGCCTTGTTCAAATTATTTCCAATGATCTGCAAAATTGCCAATTATCCAACTGTTAAAATTATAATCTTGTACTCCGACTTGTTCAAATTATTTCCAATGATCTGCAAAATTGCCAATTATCAACTGTTAAAATTATAATCTTGTACTCCGCCTTGTTCAAATTATTTCCAATGATCTGCAAAATTGCCAATGAAAATTATAATCTTGTACTCCGTTAAGTAAATAAATAAATAATAAATAATATCCAACCTTCAAACACAAATAAGAAAAAGTTTTCCTATAAATAATGGAAAAAAATCAACGCAAAAAGGAATTAAAAAAATCTAATTAATTAATAAAACAACCAATTTATAATTACTAATAAATTAATAACTATGAATAATAATAATAATAATAATAATCATAATAATCGTAACAATAATAATCATAACCACAATCATAGTAATTATGATAACCACAATCATAGTAATTATGATAACCACAATCATAGTAATTATGATAACCAAACTAATAGTTATTATGTTCCCATTTCTAATACGCAATCAAACATTACTACTTTTGATGAAAGCTCTGTTGATCTAATGGGTATTGATGATTATCCTGTCAACAATCTTTCAGTAAATAATAATAATAGTATGAACGACACTCTCCAAAGTACTAATAGTAATCTCGCCAACCATAATTTTGCTAGTCATAATATCGTTGGTGAGGCTTTAGTTGATAATATTTACTTTGGTGGGCAGAACTCGGTAAATAATAATTTGGACGCGCAAAATAATATTTACAACAACTTGACAAGAGATCAACTGATTCTTATAGCAATTCAGCTCCAAAATATTGTAAATCAATTGTTAAATTAAATAACAATAGATGCAACAACAACAACGGTGATATTACGTGCAATGAATATAAATTTATTTTTTAATTTAATTTTTTAACTCATATTCTTAATCTATATTATTTATTCAATTTGTTCTTTCATTTATTTTATTATTTCTAACAATTATAATTTACATCATATATTTTTTTAATAAAATAAATATTTTACTAACGATAAATATCTGAAGGTTTCTTTGACATTAAAAATCAAAAGTAATGAAATATATGCATATGAAAAACATCGGCTACCGTTTTAAAAAGACTAAAGTTCGTTAACTAGGTAATATTATAATCTGACAAGGAAATCCTATACTATTACTACTAGTATTATTATTTTATTTTGTAATAAAAAAAATGTATACAATAATTCTTATAATCTTATAATTGTTACTCGAACGTTTTTGACATTTAGCAAATTTCAAAAGATTATAGGAGATTAATATAAACAATGCGCAAGAAAATTTTATTTTATCCGTGTTAAATGTTCAGGAACTTATTAACAATCTGTAATAGTAATTTATTGATATCGGAAGGAATCAAGTTTTGATGTTCTAATAATATAGCGGTCAACCAAAGACCTCGTATATAATAATTAATAAAAATAAATTATTGTTTTGCACTTTTGCTAAAGTGAATTATAGATTACATTATTGAAGGCTTTGTCAACGGTGGTAATGAATGATAGAGTTGAGTTTCGATTTAATGATAAACTATCAGAATAAAGTGAAATCTGTAAGAGATAAAAATTAAAACTAAATCGAAGAAGGTCTGGGACGCCTTTTGATAGGTGTCTTGAAATGCTATGAAAACGGGACCTTAATCAATAATAATAGACAATTTTACTCAAAATATCGAAATTGTACTCGAACATGATTTCCGTAAAGTTTTGACAACCCAGAGCGGGGCTATTATTCAGAGCAGAGCTCCTGAACACACGTGATGCTTCAATAAGCCTTTCAAAAAAAATATAAATCAATAAAGAGCCAAATAAAATCCATAACCCTACCAGCTTTCATATGTGTCAATCCATACGTTATGTTTCTTATAAAAAGCCCAACCAATTCTTATCAATTATCGTTAAACTGGAGTTAATGTTTTCACAAAAAAATCTTTGGTTTGAAAAGCTGTAATAAAATCAGCCTATAGAGATAAATTAATTGGTAGATGTCGGTTTATCGTGTGTATTCGTTTTATCAAAGCATCGTCTTAACGAGTTTTGACTGTATACAGTCATGAAGCCGAAATTACATCATACTAACACGACAGATTTAAACATACAGAAAAATTAATCAAAGCTTTAAATTATCACAACTCGGTCAACACCCTTCCGTTTGAATAAAACAACTACCGTTCAAATCACTGATTGTTGAGATATTTTGGTTTACCATTTATCGGCGCCATGAACATTAAAATACCATCATCAGAATCCTCTCTTTTTATGAGACAATTCTAATGATCCCGTGTTTCATTAAATTTGGATCACTGATTCTCGAGACAATAAATCATGTGATATTACAATTTCAATTTCGACCATTTCGACTTCATGTATAGTTCTAACTGCATTAGCATATTAATATTAATTCGAAAAATCAAATATATTCATTGGCTATCATTTCAGACGCTCTGGTGATTCGGCGTTCTTTTTTTCGAGAAAGGATGTTTAGAATGATTGCAATATTTTTTATTTTTCAGTAGACTCTCCCAAGAGATTCTTTGACAAGTTTAAAGATACATCTTTATCTAAAGTAGAGATCTTAAGTTAGCCGGAATATTTGCATGGTAACTAATACGATTAAATACATCAAGTTTTCAACTCTTTTTCCGCAGTTCTTTTTACTCGCCGCTTCTTGCCTCTTTTTCTTATTAATTTATAAACTACTTTATATAATTTGTCGTGACTAAATCAAGTGATTTCATTATCCTTCACAAGATCTTGTACATCTTCCCTGGTAATCGGTGATAATTTAAGTAATAATAATGATATTATTTATTTGCTAAAAGAGGGCGTTGCTGCCGTCCATTCCTGGTGCCCACGAAAAATTAATAAATTGATAAATAAATAAATCTCAACTTATTAATTTTGATATAAAAAAATTGTTAATTCATTTTTATTAATAGCCGCGAGAATATTAATGAGAAAAGACGGGAGGGGGGTTTTTTTTTGAGAAAATAAATAACTTTATTATTTGTTATCTAAGCTATTTATTAATTGGTTAATAAATAATTATTTTTTTATCCGGGAAAATTGATGATTATAATTCCCTAAATGAGGAAAAATAGATCACCATTTATTACCACCTTTCTTTTTCTTCTTTTTATTTTTATTATCACCACCACCAGGTTTTGGTTTTTGAGGGGTTTGTTGCTGCTGCTGTTCTGGTGTAGATGTTGAAACAGCTGCTATTGATGATGATGATGATGATCCGTCAGTAACATCTTTAGAAGATCCGGTGCTATTCATAATAAAACGACATTAATTGTTGTGTTTAATAGATAAAAATATCACAATAATAATCAAATAATAATAACAACCGTTTTCCTGCAATGTTTGCGCTTCCAGTAGTGCCTATACCACCGATTCCTACAGAAACGCCTTGTGAACCTTTCATCATTTGTAGTTTCTTTTTACCTTTTACTCTGTAAGTGGATCTCTCATGTTTTGGTAACCAACGTTCAGGATCTGGTTTTATGGATGGATCATAACTTTTAGGAAGCAGAGGCTTACGTTTCCTTTTCTTCTTTGGTTTATTATTTGCTGTTGATGACGATAATATATTGCCATCGATCTTTTTAACGTAACTTTTTTTGACACCAGGTACAACCTTCTCGAGTGACTCGACATCAATATCCATTGTTGAAGATGTGATAACATCCGGTAAAGAACTTTCGTATTTCTCTGCCAAAGTCACATCATATTGCGAGTATGCAGCAACCAATCCTGCTATTGATTGGGTATCGGTTGGATCAGCCTTGACCAATTGTTCGAAATCCTGAGCTGCTTCGCGATATTTACCAATTTTAAGTTTAAAGGATGCGGTCTGTTTAAGAATCGAAGCACTTTCTTCGCTAGAACCAACGCTACTTTTCCAAAATTCACCAGCTTCCTCCAACGCTTGAATTGCTTTTTGCGGTGAACCAGCATTCTCGTAAAGCCAGACCAATAAACCTACATAACCGGGTTTGTTTTTTTCAGTGTTATCGTTGATCGAAGCTAAAAAATTGGAAAAAGATTCTAAAGCTCCGGCGGTGTTTGATTGCAAAAGTTGCAATTGTATTAACGCAAAATTGATTGGTAGAGAACTAGGCCGAGTTTTAACGCATTCTTGTAATTCTTGGATTGCTTTTGAAGTTTTCTTTTGTAAATATGATGTAGCAACCAAAATTAAGTACAAGTAATCATTCTCGGGATAAATTTGTAATAGTTTGCGAACAGAATCTTGACAAGCTGCATACTATATGAATATATTAATATATAATATGTAAATGATTAATTTAATTGACAAAATATAACTTGCTTTCCCTCAAAAACAAAATGAATAAATAATAAACCTTATGCATGTATAATGCTAGTAATGATTCATTCATTGCTATTGTACATTTCTGTATTCTAAATAATTTAGTTTCCAATGGTTTTGCATTGGCAACACGTAATTTTTTTGCAGAATCAAATAACTCGGTGTCTTTCTTTGCTGCCACCAAATTATTTGATGCGATAGCTGTTACTATCACATCTGTATCTCTAAAATCAATAAATTTAATAAATTTTAAATTGTTGAGCATAGGAAATTCGTATGTAGAAAATTTTAAATTATAATGAATTATTAACTTGCCTGAATTTTAATACATATTGATAAAGTTCAATAGCATCTGAAACTCTGCCTTGAAGCTGATATACATAAGCTAATTGTACATTGATTGTGGCCAATTCCTTTTCTATTTCTTGTTGACTTAATTCTTCTTCCTGAAAATATTGTCTACAAAGTTCTATTCAAAATAGTAAATATTTGTGCAAACGTATGAAATTATGTTAAATATTAACTAATAATAAGAAATATAGTATACTTTGAGATAATTTTAATAATTTTTCGGCTTTTCCCAAATTTTTTAGTCCTATATAAATACATGCTGAATTATAAGCCAATTCGTATGTGGTTGATGAATCTACAACAGCATACTAATATTAATCGAAAAAAAGAGATTAATTAAATGTTAATTTATCTGTTTTTTTTTCAAGCAAAAAATTAAAAAAAAAAACCTTTTCAAGTAAACTTCCTCCAGAAAACAATAAAGCTGCTTTTACTGCATTGAAATTTGTTAGAATGTCATTATAAGTATCCTCTTTCTAAAAATATTTTAAATATTATTATATTAATTAGTTAAATTAATTAACATTTCTTTGCTAGATCATAATAATAATAATAATAATAATAATAATAAATATTCAATGATGGCCAACTTTGTCTGTTTCTTTTAATAAATTATAATAAAGTTCTAATGACGTGGTGTAATCTTCAATTTTATATGCCTATTTATACAATTAATAGTTATTCATCCGTGATTTAATAATTACAACCATAACACACTTGTATTCAACAATGATATCAAAATTGCTAACCACTTGAGCTTCTAAATGTCTCAAGAGAAGATCAGCATTTCCCGAAGGTTTATTATAGTTTTGCAATTGTTCAGAGATCTCTTTGAATTGATTTAGTCTGTAATGACAAAAAATCTTTTGTGATAAATATTGCTCATCGGGAAAATCTTTTGTTAAAAGGTCTAATGTATTTTGATATTTGCCAAGTCTAATCAATGCAACAATTTTACATTGAAGTGCGTCTTTATCATCGGGACTCAACTGAAGAACTATTTTTAAAAGGTGAATTAGATGGAAAAAATAAAAATTTTTGAATTCGATGTTTAAAAAAAAAATCATTACTTTTATTAACAGTTTTAAGAACTTTTACATAATCTTCTTTTTTAACTGAACGTTCTACTTCAGCGAAAAGTTGCGTGATGGTTGTAGACTCTTTTGACGCGGCATTTTGTGCAGACATATTTTTTCCTTTTTCAGTTGGGAATTTATTAAAACCAGATCTAAAAATTTTAATGCTATATACAAGTTACACAAATTCATTGTTTGTACACACGCACATACGTAATTATTTCTGTCTGATGCGCTGATTTAGAAACTCTTGGTGATTATCAAATGACAAGTATATCAATATAAAATTAAAAAAAAATATTATATATTCTTTATTTTTATCATCTATGGCAACTACAACTACTGATCAAAACAATCCAACTAATTCCACCACACTCACTGCAACAACAACAACTACATCAACAACAATTACAACAGCATTTGTTGAACCAGTCAAAGCAACAACTATTACTACCACTACCTTAGTTGCTCAAAATCCAACAGCAGCATTAGAAAAATTTAAAAAACCTGATTCTTCAAAAGGTATACAAATCTAAGTCTAGAATGAGTTGATCCCTTTTTTTTATTTTTACTTAAAGAAAATTCCCCAAATCTATTATATTTTAATTCAAAATAGTTGTAATACGATTTAGAGCAATAGGTAATGCACCAATACTAAAACAATTAAATTATAAAATAAATGCTGCAAACAAGTTTCAAGCTGTGATTAAATTCTTAAGAAAAGAATTAAATTACAAGACTTCGGATCCTTTGGTATGAGTTGATTTTTATTTTTTAAATTTAAAAAAAAAAAAATTAGGGAAAAAAAAACTAATTAATCATTACTTTACATGTAAATAAGTTTGTATATATAAATAGTGCATTTTCACCAGCTCCCGATGAGATTGTTGCGAATTTATTTAAGGTAAGTAGATAGATGATTTTAAGAATTTATAAATTATGAAACTTATAATTGCTTAATTTTGAATTTTGAATTTTGATTATTTAATCATTTTTTTTCCCAATAATCTTCTTAGTGTTTTAGTACTGATGGAAGACAGCTTATAGTAAATTATTGTACAACTGCAGCATGGGGTTAAAGAAAGAGAAAAGAATGGGAATGAATAATTGACAATAGTAATGATGATGATGATAATAATAATAATAATAATAATAATATATTTATAGATTTTTTTTTATAAATATATTTTTTATATAATTTGTAATAATTAATAACATATTTTTCTCTTCAAAGGTTTTATATAGAATGCAAATATTTAATTTTAGATGTTATATATATATATATATATACTTCAGATTTTTAACAAATAATATTTAATATAGCTATTATTATTATTATAATAGTAATAGGTAGATATATATAATTGATATTTCTTTTAAAAAAAATTTTCTATTGTTTTTTAAATTATCATTTGGATATTTACTTTTATATTTTACTCTTTAAATAAATTTAGATGTTCACTTCCGTTTATTCATTCATTTTTTGATTTTTGTTATTATTGCCAATATACACACTTCCAATCAATTAACTACAAATACCTAGATAAAAGCGAGAACCTTTATTGTATTGTTTTTTTTTTTTAAAAATTAATTTTACAAGTTCTCTGCATCTTATAACTTACCCTTATGTGAGTTTTTCGGATCCTTAGTTTATAACTAATTTTATAAATTCTTAATTCAAATCATCAACCGACTAAATTCTAGTCCTAAGTAAAAGTTTCGCCAAACAGGAGAAATAGATAAAGCCTTCAGCAAGCAACATTTCGTCAAATGAAATCAACAAAATCTTTGATCTATGACACCAAAAGCACTATTGTATCATGTCTATTACAGTATTCATAATAAATAAACTGTATCGTCCAAGTAATAATAATAATACTAAGATCCATGCAGAAATGAAACCAATTTTGAAAAAAATTCCTGTCAAGTAAAAATGAGAAAATTTGGCCAGATTTGGAAAATAAACCCTTGATATTTTTGTTAAATTTTAATCAGAGCCTCCTTTCTGTATAGGTTGAAGGTTCCATCGTCAAGTGGCAGTGGAAAATTCTAGAATCTCTACTTGGCACCCTTCCCAATTGTGTACGATTGCGGGTTTGTAAAGTTCCCTAAAAATCGTTTCTGAAAGATAAAATGAACATCCAACATATTGAACTTAGGTGTCAGATTTCATGGAACTATTCTTTAACACTTATGCTGGGTTCCTTCCATTAACACTTTTGGGATGGAGTCTGAGCATAAGAGAGACTTCAATAGGTTCCTTGGAAAAAATCCAAATGTAATTTCAATAAAGTTCATGGCCCGCCGTCCTCCACCATTGACTTTCCATTACATCGTACCCTTTGGAGACATTAACCTTTTATTTTCAGAGAATAACAATAATTATTGTAATATTTTAATATCTGAACCTAGTTGTATTTGGATCCACCCATTAACATATTAATAAGAGCTGATGTCAAGACAGTAACCCAACCAATCGTCTTTTCCATTTAATATTGTTATAAACTAATGCAAGTCCTTCGAATTTCAGCCTTGCGAATTAAATTAATAAAAAAACCCCAAGTTCATAATAAAAACTAACCATCATATTTTACATTGTCTTGAGAATGCTCAAATATTTGCATATTAGCCCTACCATTAATCACAAAGGTTCTTTCCAAAAACAAAACAGCACACGCACCTTCTACCATTTGACAAACAACTGAAGTTTCTAGATAAATGATATATGTCCTCCACTTGCCACAAATAATTAATAATTTATATAATATATTATTGTTAGTATTTATAATAATGATAATAATAGAAAATTCCAAGTCATGTTAGGGTGTTAGACACAAGTTAGAGGCCTGCACGGGTCATCATAATTGAATGATTACCCAACCCGAACCCGTATAAATTTATAATTTGCAACCCGAACCTGACTTGTACATAAAAAATTCAACCCGAACCCGACTTGTACACAAAAAATTTCAAACCAAACCCGAACTCAACTCGTTTTTTATTAGCAATGTTGTAACACGATTTTATTTAAAAAATAACTTTTATTGCAATTGTTAATTACAAGAAAGAAAATTTTACTATAATGAGCTTCTTAATACAAGAATACTATCAATTGTTTGTGTATTTAAATTTGAGCAAAGTTCATTAACTGTAAGTCCAGCTGCACTAAACTCTCTTTCACTAGGTGCACTGAAACATATAATAGGCAGCAAGCCTTGAAAGTCTTGGATAAACATGTTGATGGTCTTTCCACCATTCTAAAATATTAAAGTTATCATCTTTTTGTATTTTTGTTGATAAATACAAATCAACTTCATCTTTGTCATCATCTTCATCATCACTATCATCATAATATTTGCTAAAATCACCTAACTCTACATTTGAATTTGAAGTTGAAATTGTAGTTGATAATATTGCTTGCATAGAATTATCATCACTATTACTGTCAGCATCAACACTATCATCACTAATTGTTAGATTACCACATTGTCTTTTAATTCCATTTTTTACCCAGATGGCATCATCAGTCTCCAATATTTTTAATTTTTCCATAAGAGGATTGAAAAAAATGGCTAATTTATATAATTCATTTAAATTCGGGTCAAATTCGGGTCATAATTGTTATAAATTACAACCCGAACCCGACTCGAAGTTATTTGATGTTAAGACCAACCCGCCCAACCCGATGCGGGCCTCTAATACAAATATAATTGGAAATCAAATTATAAAATCAATTAGCAAGGATTTTGTACCACATAAATATGTTTTTATTTAAAAATCGGGAAACTTAAAAAGTCTAACTTTAGAAAAAAAAATCGAAAATGATTTTAATTTCTAGAAACCTTGTCTATAACGTAACAATGCTATTTTTTTTTGTTTAATATGATTTTTTAAATTTATATATATTGACAGTTATTCAAACATTGCATTTCAACATCAACGTTAATAAATATTTTTAAAAGATGGCTCTGTTACATTGTAGAGACATGTTATGTGAGCTCAAAACTTTTTTCAGAATTAAAAATTCTTTTCTGTATGCAAAAGCGATTTTCTAATTAAATAAATAATAAATGGATTTTAACAAGTGGGAAACTTAAGAGTGTTTAGAACCTTATCTATAATGTAACAACGCTATTTTTTTTGTTTATTACGATTTTTTAAATTTTGCATTAGTATACATCCAGAATTATGATGAAAATTATGAAAGTACATTGATATCGATAAATATGGTTCTGTTACATTGTGGGTGCATATTCTGCAAGCTCAAAACATTTTCAAAATTTAAAAATCTCATCTATATGATGAGTTATAACCGTTTGTTTCTTTAATTAATTAATAGTAAATTTTGAGTTTATAAAAATGATCCAACAAAAAATCTCTAATTACTTATATCTAATACCCCAAAGTCATGTGTCCACTAATTGATCGAAATAAAAAAAAAATTTTTAAAAAATGGCAGCGCATGAAGAAAAAATTAAACAAGGAGTAGAACGTGCTAGTAATAAATTAGATGAGGCGAAGAAGAATTTGGAAGAATTTATGAAGGAGGAGAACTTGATGAAGTTTAAAAGGATTTTGGGGATGGGATCTTTAATGAAAGAAAAAGAGAAGTTGGAGGCAGCGGTGAAGAAGTGGAGAGATCAGGTGATAAAGCCGCAAGATAAGTTGGTTGAATTTAAAGGAGAAAAAGGTAATGAACAAATTGCATAAAAAAAATATACAAAAAAAATTATACATTTTATTTGGTATAATAGCTTGATCATAATTTAAAATTCAATTCTTGTTTAAATCACCTTTCTTTTTTTTTTCCGGTCGCGTTTACTTCGTCGACAATCATTTCGTCGACACCCATTTCGTCGAATGTTCATTTCGTCGAAAATTATTTCATCCTCGAGCCAGAGACCGAACGAGTTAGATGTGAGGAGTGTGGGAAGTTAGTTAAGAAATTAGGTGAGGAAAGCGGAGTGTGTGGGAAGTTTGAGGAGAAATTTGTTTAATGAAGTTTTTTTTTTGTGACGAAATGAACATTCGATAAAACAAACTTTCGACGAAATGGGTGTCGACGAAATGAATCAGACCCCATGTAGTAACTGCATAATATTATGTCCAAAAAAAAATCCTGGTGATTTCATTTGGATTTTGAATCCAAGGAATTTAAAAACCTGGAAATTTATTTGGAAACTAAAAATGACAAACTACATGCTTCAAGGTTGTTTGGGATGGTCAACACTCGGTGTAGTTGAAAAATTACATACACATTGGCCCTATTTCCCCTCGAGGAAAGAATCAAGGGAAACCAGTTTCTCAAACATTAACATTGTTATTCTATCCCCTGATCAAAAGCACATGAAGTGCGGAAAGTCTGCATTCAGAACATTAAATGAACCCTGTTATTAAAAGGTTGGGTGGGTGAACATGTTTCTCTGCTTTCAACAAATGGGTTTGAACTTGTGTTCAACTATATCCATCTCCCTTTTTAATCTCAGTTGGCCCTACTTGCATTTACATTTCAATACAGTGAATCAATCAATATTAGTAATATATAATGGGAATAAAATATTGAAGCTGTACTTAAGATCATAGGAGTTATTTCCAAAACAATATGAAAAAGAAAAAAATATAAATAAATGCAATTTTTGAAATATAATACAGGATCTTGACAATGAACTACTACAGGAAAACTTTACTAGTTATTTAATGAAGATCAAATTCCAATAAATTATACAATGATGTTCATAAAATAATAATAACATGTTGTTTATAAATTAGTTCACATGACCACCCCAATATAAAATTGATTAAAGATATTTTTATGTGATGCTTTAAGTAAAGAAAAGTTCAAATGAATCTTTGAAGAAAGATGCTAATTTATTTCTGATTGACTTCCTTATTTTTTTATCAACAGCTTCATTATTACGATTAATAATACCATTATTATTATTATCTTCATGTTCCTTAAATTTTATTCCTTTTAGATCTTCTCATAAATAAAACAATACTAACAACTAAAGCGATGGCAAAGACTACAGCTATAGCTGATCCACCAACAATTATACCTATTCCTACGCTACTTTCACCAGTTTCTGTTGAAGTTTCAGTTACTGATGAAGTATCAGTTCCTGGTGAAATACTAGGAGTGGTAGTATTGGTGGTAACCGATGGAGTGGGAGTGGGAGGAACATATGTGTCCAACCATTTATAATTATTTTTGTCATCAATATCCAATATTAAAATATTTGACTTGGATGGATTATCTAGACTCAGACCTATTATTAATAAAAGATTTAGTTTCTTTTGATTAGCTAGTTTAATTTTCACATATGTGATTGCAAATTCATTTTTACAACATTACCAAATGCAATTATCATATTATTTCCATACAAATTTGAAGTATGACCATAATGTACTCCAGTCATTGGATAATTAATATTTTTTGGAATTGTCCATTGAAAAGGATTTTGTGTTGTGTCTAATATTGCTAATTTGTCTACTGTTGCACCCTTACCACCATAGACAATTATTCTTCCATCAGGTACTAAACAACAAATGATAAACATTAATATTGAATAATTAAATTTATAATAATAGTATTAACATTGATTCTTACCTAATACTGATGAATGTCCGATTCGTGGAAGTGGATTACCACCAGCTGTTGCCTAATATAACAAAATCTATTAATATTGTTTATTATTAAAATATGATTATGAATAATAATAATAAAACCTACAACTGTAGACCATTGACTTGTTTTAATATTATACTATATTTATAAATATCATTATAATTTTGAAATTTAAATAAATAATAATAATATTGTTATTATTATGTTACCTCCATAAGTGATCCACCTATATAAATAATCTTTTCATTACTCAATAGATGACAAGTGTATTCAAGCGGACTTAGAACTGACCCTAGGTCCTTAGTTGGTTTTGCATTTGGATTTGGATTTGGAGTTGATTTTAATTTTTCAAATGATAAATTGTTTGTGTTGAATTTATATATTGTACCTTTAGGTACTGTTATTGTACCTTTAGGTGCTGTTATTATACCTGTTATATAAGTATTCCCATTATTATCTTGTGTATACCTTGTTCCCTCACCCAGAATAATATCGCTTAATTGTAATTGACCAACAAGATTTTTTGGAGTCCATTTATCAAATAAACTTGTATTTATAGAATAAACCATAGATTTTCCACCTCCACCTATAAGATATAGTGTATCATTATTAGCTCCTCCTAATGCAAGAGATGCTAATACAACTGGAGGTGTCATTGGTTTCGTATCAATTGGTTTTAATGGTAATGTTTGATTGAGTGAAAATTGTGTGGATAAATCTAGGTAAATAGCATCCTTAGTACCTCCTTCAGTTATTCCTCCAAAAAAATAGAGTTTATTATTTAATATAATTGAACTATGATGGTATAATTGACCAGACACCAAATTATCTAAAAATATTAATTTTAATATCAATAATATTAATAAACAAACATAATTTATTGATTTAAGCATTGTTTCTTTTTTAAATATAGTTTTAGAATTTTTAAGATAAAACTTATCTGTTATTATATCCATCCAAATTTTTTTTACTTACCATTTGTTTTTTCACAAAATGATATTCTAAAAAAATAATCTTTGTGTAATTAAAGTTTTGTTAGAATCTTCAAATTCTTCATCGTTGTTTGCATGAAAGCAAGTTAATTTAAAGGAACCGCCCATCATCAGGTGGATAAAAGGAGGATCACTAGTAGTATTAAGATAATAATTGGTACCTCTAATACTAAGTTGAGGACTTTATGACATTAGTGCATCATTTACGGGTGACTAGAGCTACAGTCATAATAATAATATTAATCAACATCCAAATACGGACATCATTCAGATAACAAGCTTACGTATGAACATGATCATTAAAATTGAATATTCAAACCATTTTTAAACACATAATAAAAAATCATTTTTATTGAAATCTCTTGGCCAAAATATTTATTTTCTCGCTTCAAAAAAAAAAAAATCAATTGTTCATAATCTTCAACGACATATGAAAATACACACACATCTTTAATAAACGTCATGTTGTCTTGAAATTTTTGTATAAACAACAAATCCTTGAAAAGTTAAGCCCAAAATGTCATTTTAACTGATAGTCAATGTGAAGAAACCATCAGCCTTTATAAAAAACAATGTATCCAACAGAATTTTTGTCACGCACTATTAAATAAAGGACAGCTTTACTGAAAATCTTTACTAAAAAAAGCAACGAGTATTCGAATAATTTTATGGGTTCGCATGATTCGAACATTCGAATATTTTTATGGCCCCTACAATTCGAATGTTCATTCGAATTGATTCGAACCATTTCTGGTTCGGACCAGTAAGCTCTAGACATTACTATCGATATCTATTTATTTAGTTGAATGAATTTGTCACTCACTAAGAATAATCTCTTTATTGCCACCACCATAATTATTATCATCACCATTGGACAAATTTTTCAAAGTGTAAAAAACAAAAATAACAATAACTGATAATAACGATTCTTTAACTATAAATATAAATCTCGGCTTATTTTTATGTAACACACTGTATGCAGGTCAGCCTCGCACTCAATATTTAATTTTACTTCTTTCTTTCTTATCAACAATCTCATTATTAACCTAATTGTCATTATCATGATTAACAATACTATTGTTGTTGTTGTTTCAAAATCTTTTTGTCATAAGAATGATTATCTGAATCAACTTTTCTTTTTTCTTTCTATCATTAATGTTATCACCACCAGATTTTAATAGTTGTTGTTGACCTTTTAAAACTTGCAGAATAACCTTCCATTTTCATTATGATTAAACAATTAAATTTATAATAATAGTGTTAATTACTGAAGAATATCCAGTTCGATTAGATTAGAAGAAGTCGTATCACCAACCGTTTCCTAATATAACAAAAATCTTTACCATTAAAAATATAACCATTCATAATAATGATAAACTTACAAACTGTATTTTCTTTAATATTATACAAGTTTAATGATAATTTATAAATTAATTGTTAATATTATGTTACCTTAGCCATAAGTGATCCTCCCATATAAATAATGCTTTCATTATTCAATAGATGACAAGTGCAGGCAGGCAAGTATAGGTGGACCATCATTTATTGGGTTTAATGCTACAATTGACAAAATGTTAGTGTTGAATTTATATATTCTATCTCTGCCTGTCTCCATTATCATCCTGTGTTCACATCATCAACTAACTTCAAAGGTTTTTGTCAAATAAGCTTGTATTTATTGAATAAACTATAGATCCATAATCTGTACTACCAAGGATTGCAAGACCAGTCATAACATAAAGTGTACGTAGCTCCTCCTAACACAAGTGATGCTTTCCAAAATCCAGGTATTACTAACTTTGTAAAAAATACATTTTTCTGGTAATGTCTGATCGATCTAAATAGATAGTTCGATCTGTGTATATTCATAAATTTTGATGCATCAAATATTTGTAATTAACTAAAAATATAAATTAAAAATTAATAATTTTTAATAAACAATCATAATTTGAAATATTCAAGATAATAATTGTTTATTCGAATATCTGTTGTGTAAATTTTGTTGATTTCACAAAATAAATGATGTTGCTAAAATTTCAAATTCTTATAATTATAATATTAAGGGTAAAATATAACACATCGTAATTAGCATATATATTAATATTAATATATTAAAATAAAATTCAGTTTATTTATATACAAAATAATAAAACTCGTTAAAAAATTCAGATTTTGCCAATGTAAAAAACGATTAATTAAATGAAAAAAATATTATCAACTAACTAATTAACTAAAAAAAAAAAAAATAAAACCGAAAATTTTATTTTTTTACTCGAATAAAAAACTATTTAAAAAAACGATAAAATTTATAGCCAAAATAACCAAATTAATTGATAATTAACTATTGTCCCATCGTCTTCACTCCTTCTATCTCATCATCATATACATTTTTCTTGAGAGTTCTACCTACACGGTGAACCTTTAAATGTCTTCGCATGTTACTAAGCACTGAAAATCTTCTTCCGCATCCATGTTCAGTGCATTGGTAAGGTTTTTCACCTGTGTGTGAGTATGTATGCACACGTAAAGAACTTGGACGAGAAAAACCTTTAGTACAAATATTACATTTATATTTTGTTAAGATGGATGTTGAGGAAGTTGCGGCGCGTATTCTTTTATTATTATTGCTAGTATTATTGTTATCGCTACTTCTATTATTATTGTTGTTGTTGTTGTTGTTGTTGTTGTTGTTGTTGTTGTTATCGTTATTATGATCAATTGGTCCTCTTTTGTTATTATTATTATCATTATATGGATGCTGTTGTCTCTGTGGAGTCGTTGTTTGAAAATGTGCTAGTGAAGAAGAGGATGATGGTAAAGGTTGTAAATTAATTATTGGTAATATTGATGAATTTATTCTTTGTTGTTGTTGTTGTTGCCCATAGCTTTGATGATAAGCTGCTGGTAATGATGTAGATGTTATCGTATTTAGTGGTGGAAGCGTATTATTGTTGTTGTTGTTGGCGGTAGCAGCGGTGGTATTAGCGATTGTGCCATTGTTATTAGTAGCAGAAGCACTATTTATTGGTGTTATCGATGTTAACAACCTAGGCGGTGACGGCGACAGCGACAAAGTTGACGCTGTATAATTATTAAAGTGTTGATGATTATGATTTTGAAGTGTAGGTTGATTACTATGTTGTTGTTGTAGTTGTTGTTGTAGTTGTTGTTGTTGCTGTTGCTGTTGTTGCTGTTGTTGTTGGTGATGTTGATGATGATGATGATGATGTAATTGAGGTTCATTGAACCTTCTATTATGTTGCAAGTTTAATAAATTATTACTATGACTATGATTATCACCATTATTATTGACTATTTGTCGATTATTATTATTGATGATATTATTAATAACGTTTCGTGGATTATCAAAATCCATGTCTGCGATAGTCTAATTTATTTTTGTCAAAAGTTAAAAGTTTTTTTTTTTTTCTTTTGTTTCTGATTGTTATTCTTATTATTCTTAATAATTAATTAATTAATTAATTAATCACTTAATAATATTAATTAAAATAAATAATATAAAAATTAATTACACTCTCTATTCAAGAATATCAAAATCTTTTTTTTTTTTTTTTTATTTTTGGAATTGTGCCAACTTTATATTCTCAATTATTCTATTGTAAGTGCTAAAATTTAGCAAATAAAAGCATGTCATGTAAATATTTTTGTTTTGTTGTTATTTGTTTTTCTTGTAATAAATTGATGTTATTTTGTTACTGATAATCGATGATAATAATAAGCGTTATCGTCAGCGCGGAACATCCATTCTAAAAAGATTAGACAAAATGGGAAAATATTCTTTATTTTTTTTATTTTTAATCCATGCTTAATGCAGTTATTATAATTAAAAGAAAGCTATTCTAATTTTGGAAATCTTTGTAGAGAATAATTTTTAATCCGCGCTTTTATTTATTCTCGGAATACCCCAAAACTCAACTTTAATTAATATTTTAATAAATATTAATTGCAGTAATTAAATGCGGATAATTAATTTAAAACTATTTTGGTACCAGTTTGTTTAAAAATATATTATTTGATATGGTGAATAAAACTTTTGTCGAGATTAGATTAACTAATCATTATTAATATTTAATATTAAAATAGGAATATTCTATAAATATTAATCTCAACACAACACACATGGTGCTTTTTGATGTTTATTTATCGCAAACAAAAAAAAAATATACGTGACAAATAAACCAAAATCATTTTACAATTAATCCACAATTAATTGATCATAAATACAATACACACAACAAACTATCATACCACTTTTTTTCCTTTATATAACAGTCACATGTAGTCTACAGGATAATATTCTGCCGACGGAAGACTTACATTTTTAATAATTGCCGTATAAATATATCCTCGAAAAATAATTTGTCAATTCAGACAAAAATAGAAAATTCTTTTTGAGGTAAATATTTTTTAACAATGCCTATCTATATATATTAGTCTTAGTATTAATTAATTAGTATTAGTATTTATTAATTAGTAACATCCGGATTTTTTTATTATTTATTACTATTACTATTACTATTACTATTTACTTCTGTTGATCTGTATAACCGTAACCCAAACACCAAAATTTTTTTTTGTAAATTATGCTTAACTGAATGAATAATGATATCATCAGTATTAAAAAGAATTAATATCATCAAAGAATTCCCCTTACAACATAACGTTGCATTTTTTTCAAAAAACCGTTATTACGTCACAGAATCACACAGAAAATCATCACAAAATTTGGTAGAAAAAATTGTACAAAAATATGCCTTAGACTTACCAAAAGGTTACAAGGTAAAAAGTGGTGATTTTGTTACTATTAGACCTGAACATGTTATGACTCATGACAATACGGCTCCAGTGATCACAAAGTAAGAATTCTAAGAAAACAATTAATTTTCCAATTGTATATATTATTATTACTAGTCGCTGATTTAGATTTATAATTTTATAATGGATTTTTTTTTTAATTATAGATTCAAAAGTATCGGAGTAAACAACATCAAGTTTCCGAGGCAAACAGTTTTTACCCTTGATCATGATGTTCAAAATAAGTCAGAAAAGGTACACACACACATACACACACACATACATATATATAATTACCATTAAAAAAATTTTTTTTTATCCAAGAAAAAAAACTTATAACAATAATATTTTCAGAATCTGAATAAATATAAATCCATTGAAAAATTTGCAAAATTAAATAATGTAGATTTTTATCCAGCAGGACGTGGAATTGGGCATCAAATTCTTATAGAAGAAGGTTATGCGTTTCCATATACAATGACAGTGGCATCTGATTCGCATTCAAACATGTATGGTGGTGTCGGTTGTTTAGGAACACCGATAGTTAGAACAGATGCTGCATCAATTTGGGCTACTGGTAAAACGTGGTGGCAGATTCCACCGGTTGTCAAGGTGGAGCTCAAGGGTACCCTTCCTAACGGCGTAACAGGGAAAGATGTTATTATTACTTTGTGTGGCATGTTTAATAAAGACGAAGTGTTGAATAGTGTAATTGAATTCACTGGTGACGGGGTCGGTGGAATTTCACTGGAAGATAGATTGGCAATTGCAAATATGACAACTGAATGGGGTGCACTAGCAGGTGTATTTCCAGTTGATAAAATTACATTACAGTGGCTTAGGAATAGGGTTGATAAACTAGAATTTACTCGATTTGGAAATAAGAATTTACCACCTACGCCACCTGGACAAAAATTCATCCATCCTAGAATTAATCATAAAAGGATTGATGAGATCGAGCAGGATCCATTAACGTCATCGCCTGACGCTTACTACTCAAAACACTTATCATTGGATCTTTCAACACTTTCACCTCATATATCAGGACCTAATTCTGTTAAAATTTCCACACCGTTAACAGAAATTGAAAAGCAAGACGTAAAGATTCAGAAAGCATATCTTGTCTCGTGTGTAAATTCTAGAGCCGGTGATCTACGTGCAGCTGCACAAATCATTAAAGGAAAAAAGGTAGCTGATGGTGTCGAGTTTTATATCGCAGCAGCAAGTAGTGAAGTACAAAGTGAAGTTGAAGCTACCGGTGATTGGCAAACACTTTTAGAAGCAGGTGCTAAACCTTTACCTGCAGGATGTGGTCCTTGTATAGGTAATTATGTATATATATTTGTTTGTTTGTTTGTTTATTTGTTTTATTGGGATTTAGAAATATATAATATGAATGTGTGTGTAATATTTAGATAATATGATTTATTAATATTTAATAATAATAATATGTAACAATAAATATACAGGTCTTGGAACTGGACTTTTAAAAGATGGAGAAGTGTGTATATCGGCTACAAACAGGAATTACAAAGGTAGAATGGGATCACCAAACGCATTGGCATATCTCGCATCACCAGGTAATTTATTCATTGATTTGCTTTTCTGCTCCACGCAAAAAATTCTTGATGTTAATACTAATAAACTTTTTTTAATAATTTTAGCTGTAGTTGCTGCATCTGCTGTTGCTGGGAAAATTAGTAGTCCTGCATACATTTCAACATTATCAACATCGTCACTGAAAATTACTACTTCTTCAAAAATGCCAATCATCACCTATGCCATTAATAATAATAGTAATCCACCACCTGAACCATCCTTCGAAACATCACAACCATCAACTGAATCTATAATTATTCAAGGGTTTCCCGAGACAATTGAAGGTGAATTGCTCTTTTGTCATCAAGATAATTTGAATACTGATGGTATTTATCCTGGCAAGTATCTTTACGCGGAGGATTATACACCTGATCAAATGGCAAAAATTGTGATGGAAAATTATGATCTTGAATTTGCAAAAATTGTATCAAAGGTATAAATAAATGAATGATTTTTTAAAATTATTTTATTCAAGATTTTATAACGCTAATTGTCACATGAAAATTATCAGGGTGATATTTTGGTTGGTGGATATAATTTTGGTACAGGTTCATCAAGAGAACAGGCAGCAACTGCTATCAAAGCATGTGGTATTAATTTGGTGATAGCAGGCTCTTACTCTCAGACGTTTAAACGTAATGCAATAAACAATGCTTTACTTTGTGTCGAGTCACCTGAGCTTGTGAATCTTTTAAAAAGTCGTTATTCACCAGACTCGCTAACTACCAGAACTAAACTAAAGGGAGAATTTATAGTGAAAGAAGGAAAATTTTTGATCAGAGGCTTGGAAAATTTGATGAATTTTAATATTGGCGTGTTGGGTAAAATTGTTCAAGAGTTATGGGTGGCTGATGGATTAGAGAATTGGATAAGGCAACAAAACAATTAAATTAAATGCAACAACAATCAATGTAATTTATTTATCCTTGTAATATATTTTAAATAAACTCCCGATATACATATTATTCAAAAAGCTCACGCCAATTAGATATTAATATTTTATTAAATTAATAATTGTTGATATAGTTTTTGATTGTTCCAGAATTGGACTTTGCCAAGTTTGTAATGTTTTTTTTGCAAAAGCTTCTTCCTCTAAAAATTGGTTTATTATGCATGACAGCAAACTAATAGGAGAAATAGGGAAAAATAAATTACCGAAACCTAATGCTGTATCAGTGTTGGGATTCGTACACGTACACGTACGTACGTATGAGCTTAAAATTTTTTAGTACATTGTACGAACATATCATGTGACTTATGCCAATTTTTATTGGTTGATCAAATGTAAATTGCATTAATTCGTTAAAAAGTTTTTTTTTTTAGTATCCATTTTCCACCAGAATTTGTTGCTAGATGATCAATACTTTGGACATATAAGTTATAAAGTTCATCATCTTCAATATTTACAAGTTCATTTAGAAACAAAATTATCTAAAAGGACCATAATTAGATGATTGAGATGAAGTAGAAGAATTACATCCTAATAAAAAGAAATTAATTAATTCAATAAATCAATTAAATTGTTAATTGTTAATTAAATAAATTATTAATTAAGAATTTTTCTTTTTCTTTTTACTGTATTTGTTATTATCATATTATTGCTAAGAGCTAGTATTTAAATTTTTTCTTCTCGGTTATACACAACATGAAAATTTTGACAACCACTAAAATGTTACAGTATATGTTCAATTTTATCTACTATCGTTTTTAATTCATTCCTGTTTCACCAACTTTAATAATTTGTTACTGAACCACTGTTTTGTTTTGTTTCAATGATGTAATCTTTCAAAGCTTTAACCATTAGAATAAAAGAATGTAATTATATAATTGATAATAATTAAAAAGGATCAACAACGCAAAGAAAATAATAAATAAATCGTATTTTCAAAATGCTACTAGTCTGTGAAAAAGAGATGTATTCTCAACTTTGAATATGGAATAGTATAGTATATCTAGTTTGACTGTATAGAGAGATTTTTTCGGGTAATAAATACCAGTTATGAAAAAATCGTGACTGAAAAACACTAAAATCATATTGCAACGAGGATAATAAAAATCCATATTTTCATAATCCTACTAGTCTGTGAAAAAAAGTCATGTCGTTTTCATTTTCGAGTATGTTGTAGTATAATATATCTATTTTGGTGTATAGAGAGATCTTTGCAGGTAATAAATACCAGTTGTGAAAAAATCGTGACTAAAAATTATCATATCGCAATGAGAATAATAAAAATCCATATTTTCATAATCCTACTAGTCCGTGAAAAAAAGTCATGTCGTTTTCATTTTCGAGTATTTTGTAATATAATATATCTAGTTTAAATGTATAGAGAGATTTTTGCGGGTAATAAATACCAGTTGTGAAAAATTATTTTTTTTTGAAAAAAAAAATTTCACCATGAAATTTTCAGGTAACGCTTTAAAAAATCCGCTCATATTGATTTACATTAGATTTGTTGACTTATACAAGTGTGACACCCAATGGAACTTTTTAATGTGCCACAGAAGATAAAAGGATTTAAAATAAGATGTTTTTCCTGATAATGAAGCAGTATTACGATCCCCGTTACAACATCTGGTAATCCGTTAATTATAGTAAATAGGGTTAACGGCTTAATAACAATAACAATAATATTATTATCATAGGACTTTACAAAGTAATATTTTATCGCCGTAGAAAATCATTGTTCCTGATACGTACATATGTAAAATTTCCTCGTACAGGTGTACGACCACTACGAAACTGTACGAACTCAATTGTATGAAGTACAGTCGTACATCATACGTACGTACAAAGATTCTTCTCGTACAACGAAATCCCACAACCCTGGCCTAAATATAAAATCAGTCACAGGAGATTACAGATAATGATAAAAAATAAAACAAAGGACCCGTGTAACAAACAATATTTTTAAAACATCTTCATAATAAATGCAAGCTTCGTCATTAAAACTACACCATTAAAGCTTTCTAATGGATATTTTTTATATCAAAAGGAACTCTCCATGTAAAACTATGGCTATTCAAAAGTGGCTTCACATTTATACTTCAATGAAAGATTTCTTTTCAATTTTGCTGTAAATGTCTTGAAATTGACGAGAAGATTTAAAATAATTTAAGCTTTCATATGGGTATGCGTTATTGAATTTTAGAGAAAATGGTAAAAGACCTGAAAAAAAAAACATGATAAAATTCTATTACCGTAAAGTCTCGAAAGATAGCACACCCATTTTACAACTGTGTAACAAATGATTTTCAATTGTTTTAAAATAGGTGTGCTATCTTTCGGGGGTGTTATCTTTCGAGACTTTACGGTATTTATTTTTAAAACCATTCTCCAAATTTGGTAAAATTTTTTTATCAGGACCCTTCCCCCCGCAAACTTCATACATATTAATATATACAGTACAGCTCGAGTCATCAAATCCGACCACTATACGGAAGAGGTGGCAAAATTTAAAATATAGAAGTTACTAACATTCAAACCACCACAACTTTAAATAATAAATATTCTACATCAAACTTTTTTATAGAATTATCCTTGGCATTTGCTATATAAAATTATGAAAGAGTTTGAGTGTCAAAAGTGCTTTGTGCTTCAAAATACTGCATAAAATTGGTCAACATAGTAGGCAAGTCTATTCCAAAAAGTTTTATTTTACAAGCTGACAAATGGATTGATAAAGTGGAAAATGCTGATAGTTTTTTTATTCACCAGGAAGGTAATTGAATCAATAATTAATTAAAACTTTCATAACTTGGTTATTGATTTCTATAATAATAATATTTTTGATATAGTTGTGATGATTATGCATCAGGCACTAATCATACATTGTCAACTTATGAATATGCTAAAATGTATTCAGGAGTCAATAATTGATATTTGTAAAACATATTACATCTCAAAAATTAACAAAAGAAGGTTTAGATAGAATATGCGACACTGTTATGAGATTAGCTGAAGTTGAAGGGTTAAAGGCTCATAGAAAGGCTGTTCATGCTAGAATTAAAGATATTAGTAATCAAAATTAAATATTTAATTTATTTATATGGTTATAAAATACCCCAAGTTATTTGGGCTCTTCACCTTTCAAGTTGCTTGAGTTTCATCCTTGACAATTACAATTTTCCTTGATTCCTTAATTTTTAATTTTGCTGCTTCTTTTTCGAAATCTTCCTTTCTTTATTAACATAACTTTCAATAATTGTAAATAAATTTATTGTAAAGTCTATGTTTTATTAATAAGTGCATTTGTGTTATCTAATTTTTAAATTACAAAACGAGATTTTTACGTATTAATATTATATTAATATTAATGTTATTGACAAACAAACAAAAATGGAAAAGGATCAACAGAAAATTAGAGGAATTTGATCAAAGGAACCCCCAGCAGATGCGAGCGATCTCAATGAAATCCATAGCATAACGACCACCCGCTTGAATTTTCATTGAATCGTGACTTAAGGTTGGAATAATCTGGTTTCGAAAATTATAAGTAGAATAATATGATAGAAATGTTGTTTTCTTTATTTTATTTTTGCTCGTTCATGGTTTGTTAGCCTGTTTCTCTCCATAAATTGTATTTATTGTATCCAAATTCGTTGTTGAAAAGTAAGACGGTCATTAAGTTTACTAAATAAAATGAATAAAGCTCTGAAAGAAGGTGCAAGTACAACAGTGCTTGGTGGATTGTTTTGTCAAGGTGTTGGATGAGTTGGTGGTAATGCCAGAATTGTCACTAAATCAGAGAAATAGTAAAATAGAGTTAATAGATTTTAACGATAAGCTAATGTTAATGTTAAATGTAAAATTATAATTGTATTTTAACAAAAAGTGTCAACTGCCAATATTAGTTAGCATCATTAAATATTTTTGGTTAAAAAAATTTCTAATAAAAAAGGAGATTCTATTTTTGTTTCCTTTGTTACACTAATTGATCTCGGATTAATTTTCGTAACAATTAAAATAATCGCACATTTAACATTAATAATCAAACAACAACAATGGCAGCTTCTCAATCCCAATTAGTTTCTCTTCTTCAAAATACGCTTGGTACACTAATAGGGAAGCAATCAATGTATATTGAAAGCTTATCTGAGCCTGTTAAGAAACGAATAAAAGCTTTGAAATATTATCAACAAGAACACGCGAAATTAGAAGCAAAAGCTCAACAAGAGATTTTGGCTATCGAGAAAAAATATTCGGAACTATATAAACCTTTATATGAAATTCGTTCAAAAATTATACGTGGAGAATGTGAACCGTCAGAAGAAGCTGTGGAAGCAGGAACTAAAATAGAAGAAGAGGAGAAGGAGGACGAGGAGGACGAAGAAGCTGAAAAAGAAACTAAAGAAAAAGACACTGAAGAAGAGGACGCTGAACATAAGGATACTGAAGAAAAAGATACTGAAGAAAAGAATACTAAAGAAATGGATATTGAAACAGATACTCAAGAAAAAGGAGCTGAAAAGGACAAAGAAGCTTGTAATCCTGTTAAAGGAATTCCTGAATTTTGGCTTACAGCCATGAAAAATGTAGAAAATATTGATAGTTTGATCACTGAACGTGATCAAGAGGCATTAAAATATTTGGTTGATATCAGAATGTCACATCTTGAAGAAAAACCAGGTTTTAAATTAGAATTTGAATTTGATGAAAAGAATCCATACTTTACAAACAAAATTTTATCAAAAACTTACTATTATCAAGAAAAACTTGGATATGGTGGTGATTATGTTTATGATCATGCTGAGGGTGAAGCAATTGGTTGGATATCAGGGAAAAATCTTACTGTAGAAACAGGAACAAAAAAACAAAAAAATAAAAGTATTTATTTATTTATTTTTAATAATCATCATCATCATCATTATAGTTATTATTACATTTGTTCATTATAATATATCATTGTTTTTGATTATGATTTCTAGATACAAACAAATCTCGTATAGTGAAAACCACAATACCAGTAGAATCATTCTTTAAATTTTTCAGTCCACCAAGTAAACCAGGTGATGATGACGAGGATGACGAGGATGACAACAACAATTATGATGATTTGGAATTACTATTAGAAATTGATTATCATCTTGGCGAAGAATTAAAAGATAAACTTATTCCTCATGCTGTTGATTGGTATACTGGTAAAGCTTTGAAGTATGAAGAAACGTTTAATTGTAGTGAAGATGATGATTTTGAGGAAGATGATGAGATTGATGGTTTCGATGATGGGTTCGATGATGATGATGATGATGATGACGACTATGATGACGATGATTATGATAATAGTAACAATGACAATGTAATTTAATATTTTACATATATGTATTATTTATTCTTTTAATCAACCTTTACTTATTATTATTAATATATTTTATAGGCAGTTGGAAAGAATGGGAAAGTAGGTAAATATCGAATTTTCAATCAATTTTTAGGTGATTAATTGAATGATGTGTTTCTTGCTCTTTATTAATTTTTAAAAATTTTTTGATAGAATTACCTGAATGTAAACAACAATAATAATAATTGAAATCTATATGCATTGATTGATGTCAAATTTTAATATTTTACATATTTCATTCTATTCCGTGAAAAAAAATGTATAATTTTTTACTTGGTTTGCTGTCAAAATTCAAAAATTATATTTTTATAAAATTTAAAACTTCTTCATTTGATGTTTGTGCATGTATGCTGGCAGAAAATCATCGTTCCTGCAATATCATCGTTTGTTGGTGCTTCACACTTATTATTTTTAGATCAAAAAATTCAAAGTTATCATGAAAAAGATATATATATATACGATATTATACTTTTTTTTTATTTATAAAAAAAAAATATTATTTTCTAAATAAAATCTATTTGAAATAAAAAATAAAAGTAAATTTTTATATGAAAAATTGAAAAATGCAAAATATGTATAAAATTAAAAAAAATCTAATTACAATATTTTTTTCTAATTTTTATAACTTGTATCAAACATTTTAAAAAAAAATATAAAAAATTCATAAAATAAAATATTCTTGTTAGATATTATTACCAATGTATATTATTATTAATATTGCTATTAATATTATTGTTGAAATTATTGTTATAATTAAAATTGTTGTAGTTACTATAATTTAATCCACCATTATTGTTATTGTTATTATTATTATTGCGTATACCATTATTATTATTATTATTATTATTATTAGAATATCTTGAACGACCTATCATTCCATCCAAAAAATTGATCATTTTAAAATTAAATATGCAAATAAAGAAAAACAGATCATATTATGTGTCACATACCATTATTAGCGCTACCACCAGCAACTTTAACTAAATCTAACAACTTCGAATCAACTTTTTGATTAGCTTCTCTTAAAACATTTATCAAATATTTGGCTTGTCTAGCATTATCAGTGGTGAAAAATGAAACTGCCAATCCTTTTGCTCCGCCTCTTCCGGTCCTACCAATTCGATGAACATAATCCTAATAATTTGGATAAATTAATAAAATTGGTATTTGGCTTATGATTTAAAAATATTATTTTTTTTTTAAAAGAGATCGTGCGTAGTATTATTACCTCAACATTGGTAGGAAAATCATAATTAATCACAAGTTTAATGTCCTTGACATCTATAAAATAAATAAAAAAGGTTAAATAAAAATGTTGGTGAAAATTATTATAAAATTCAATGAATCCACAAAGTATTCCATAAATTCATATAACAAATCAAATAAATCAAAGAAGGAAGGTACTTATCCAGTCCAGTGTCCAAATGATAGTAATATTAATGCAGATAAAAACAACAACAGTGTAGTAATTTCAGCACATATAATATCACAAACATTTTTTTCAACAGTGCGAATAATAAATTTGCACCATTAAACAGACGGCCAGACAGACAGACAAAAAAACAAATGATAGAAGCAAAAATAAAATAAAGATATATGCAATCCCCAAATGCCAGGTATATGAGCAGCTGCAGGCAAAATAAAAGGTATCGATCGCATTATTTTCTTTTTAAGAGAGAATGAAGCTTCTTTTGGGACCAAAAAAAACCAACATCCATGAATTTCCCTGTATAAACACACACACGTGTGTGTGTGTATATATATATTATGAAGTTAAAAGTCAACCTCACAGATACCAACTCCACCTTTTTAATTGTTACCCGAAACTACCAAAAACCGGCAAAAGGGACCTACACACATGAAGAAACCACACACATACATATATAGATACTACAGTATACACACACATGAAACAAATATAAAAGGTGTTATGTTTTACAAAAACACCAATTATGTATAAGTAAATAAAAAATTTTCAAAAAATTTGCCAACTATACCGATTCCTCTAGAAGCAACGTCAGTAGCGACCATTACAGGAGATTTACCACTACGAAATTCACCCAACACCCAATCACGTTCATTCTGAGCCTTATCGCCATGAATTGCAAGAGCTGACCAACCATCTTGACGTAAATATTTAGTAACATCATCTGCTGTACGTTTAGTGGCAGTGAAAATTAATGTTTTATTTTCATTTTGATTCATAGTACGCTCAAGGTGTTTAAGCAACCTGGATAAGTAAATAAATACATATTTATCAGATAAATCTAATAGTAATATTTAAAATAAATAAATAAATAAATATAATAATAATTACATATCGCGTTTTTGATATTCAGAGCAGACTTCAACAGTTTGTGTAATGTTGCGACCAGCTGACAAGTCCATAGAACCTATATTAACTTGAATAAAATCTTTTAAATAATCTTCAGCAAGTTTTTTAACTTCTTTGGGCCATGTTGCACTCCACATAAGCGTTTGACGATCAGGTCTGATTTGGTCAACAATTTTACGAATTTGAGGTTCAAAACCCATATCCAACATACGATCAGCCTCATCAAGTACCAGATAGGTAACACGTTTAAGATTGGTTTTTTTTGTTTCAAGCATATCTATTAGCCGACCGGGAGTTGCTATACAAATTTCCACACCATCAGACAACTCGCGTGCCTGAGGTCCTTTTGGGACGCCACCATAGACACAAGTATTTTTGATGTTTGATGATTTGCCAAATTTTCTACACTCTTGTTGAATCTGAAGTGCCAATTCACGTGTAGGGGCTAATATTAATACTATGGGTCCATCTCCAGGTTCAAGATATGGTTGTGCATTGATATGAACAATTGCTGGTAGACAATAAGCCAAAGTTTTTCCTGATCCGGTTTCTGCAATACCAACCAAATCACGACCAGAGAGAGCCATCGGCCATCCTTGAGATTGAATAGGTGTTGGTGCTTGAAAACCAAGACCCAATATTTCTCTTAACACATAACCTAATGAAGATAAATTAAATCAATTAGAAAGGTAATTTTTATTTATAATTTTTATTTTTGAAAAAAAATCGTGTAAATAAGTAACATTATATTATTTACCAGGAAATTTTGCTTCCTCAAAAGTTTCAACAGGTTTTGGTATGTTGCGACCAAAAACTTTCATCTCATATTTTTTACGAAACTCTTCAACTTCAACTTCAGATCTAGTTATTACATTAGAATGTTCTTGATAAAAATTTTTTTCAAATTTTGAAAGACTTGCAACATCCCAATTCTGGCTAACCAAGCTAGATCCAAAAGTATTATTATTGTATGAATATGTTTCTGAATAATGGTTATTGTTGCTATTATTATAAACCACATTATTGTTGTGGTTGTTATAATCTCTATAATTTGTATTGTATCTTTTTAAAAAATTATAGTTACATAAGAATAAAATAAAAATTAACTACAAGAAAAAATTACTAAATAAAAAAATAATTACTCTTTACGATCTCTCTGACTTCCATAGTCGTAATTGTTCGTTGAGTAAGGAGTAGAACCTTTGTTAGCGTTATTATTATCATTATTAGTAATGTTATTATTGTTGCTGTTGTTATTATTGTTACGAGTAAAACCATTATCATCATCCTTACCATAAGGATTTAATGCCCCATTACCGTTATAATTATTATAATTGCTATTATTGTTATTATTATAGTTATTGTTGTTATTATTGTTATTATTATAGTTATTGCTATTGTTACAGTTATAGTTATTTGAATAATATGTTGTTTGAGTATAAGGAGAAGATTCTAAAGGAGCAGGAGCATTATAATTGTTATAAGCCATTTTTTTAATTATTGCTTTTTTTTTTTAAAAAAAAAATTTCAGGTAAAAAAAGATTTCGGCTACAACGGTACATATTTATTATTATAATCCCTGAATACATTCAGGGATATTACCCTAGTTGGAAATGGAAATCGAAATCTAGATCTTAATATTAATATTAATATATAAATAATAATAAACAGGTTAAATATGTGGTTCATTATCATTGTCAACCTTTTTAATTTCCTGAACTCTAGTTTTTTCCAATGAGAAAATGAATTTGGAACTTGGTTAATGAAAATGTAGTTAAGAAGAAGTTAAATGATTTAACTTAGGCTTTAGTCAATATGTGAAGTAGTGACAACAAGTTACACATGACAAAAATCGGAGATGATTAACACGGCAAAACTAAATTAAATGTTACACTGAAACGTATTGAACCGATCTTCATAAACATGAACCTCTTCACTTTTCCCTTTGGTTGTGAATATGTGAGATTTACTCTCCAAGGGTGGTGTATTGAAATTGGTTCCATCCTTCTATCTTCTCGGCTAAGTGTTCCAGATTCTTTGCAAGATATTTCTTCTACTCTTGTAACGTTGCCTTCCTGGAAGGTCAACTTACATAATACGTCCAAAGGGTCTGATTCATTTCGTCGACAATCATTTCGTCGACAGTCATTTCGTCGACACCCATTTCGTCTAAAGTTTGTTTCATCGAATGTTCATTTCATCGAATGTTCATTTCGTCGAATGTTCATTTCGTCGAAAATTATTTCGTCACAAAAAAAAAACTTCATTAAACAAATTTCTCCTCACACTTCCCACACACCCCGATTTCCTCGCCTAATTTCTTAACTAACTTCCACACTCCTCACATCTAACTCGTTCGGTCTCTGGCTCGAGGATGAGATAATTTTCGACGAAACAAACATTCGACGAAGTAAACGCGACCGAAGATGGGTATCCTTAAAATATTGTAAGCGAAGCCAAATCTATTCTTTCCACTCTTCAAGAGTTTCATCTTCACAAACTTGAGGCATATCACAATATTCTTTCCATAGTTCATAATTGGTGTATTCAAGCATTTTATGACCTATTTACTGATTATATAGAATAATATAGTTATTTCCACATTTTTTGACCTATATATCATATCTTATGAAATTCAATTTTTGTACGATTAAAAACACGTATATATGAAAGTTTAAATTGTGTAAAAACATGAATTAACAGGTTTAACATATATTTTTATCATAATCATATATTAATTAAATTACATAAAAAAAACAAGTTTTAAATCTAATAAAATCTGAAACATAATAAAAATTAAAAATAAATTTTTTGTTTTTTTTATGAAAATTTTTTGTCAAAAAAATTTTAATTGATGAAATTACCCGAGTCTACAGCACTATTCAAGATTGAGGTTTTATAATGAAATTTTCTTTTAAGAATTTGTGATACCGGGAATAATTGGATGAATTATCAACTTTGTAACATGTATTTTATTTTTTTATATAGCATTAATTGAAATCATATAATAAAATACAATTATAACAGTTCTTGATCATTCCAAGCAAAAAGACAATGAACAAGTAACAAGATTAATCAATGAGTTAACGAAACAAATTATTATTAACAAGAAAAAAGACTATATCATGCATTCTTCAATGTAAATTATAAAAATTATTTATTTAAATTATTTAATAGCTATCTATAATGACAAAAATTTAATTAATAATAGTAAAATTAAAATTGTTTTGAAATTGTTCTTGATAAATGTCTATGGTAAATGAACGAAAAGGAATGAGCAAATCCTAGGCATTCCCGTTACAATGACACTCTCGGGGAAAGCAAAAAATATCGGCATAACGGAAGTTCATAGAAATCATTGTAATGAATTAAAAAAGATTTTTATGAATCACGCGATATTAATATGTTACAAATATTTTATTGGTCCAATAGAAGTTTTGTGACACATCACGTGATATGTATTCTTAATATAGTTATACTGACATGTCATAACAAATTATGTCGTTATACTAGTATAAACTTTGTTTGTTACCACAATGAGCTGTCATTATAACGAGAGTAATAAAAAAAGAGAGTGGAGGAAAGAAAGGTATGAATAATTATCTTCGTGTAGTTTTCAATTGGTTTGAAATTCTTTCACTTTTATCATAAGATTAAAATTTTTTGTCTAGAAATCATCATCATTGTCATTGTCATCAGTACGACAATGACTACCTTTTTTTTCGCTAACAGCAATACCATCATCATAACCATCGTATTTTTCATTTAATGTTTCTGGATCTGATGAAGAATCTCTACTAGTTAGTTTTGGTGATGTGGATCGACCTCTTCTTGGTGGCGAAGAATCAACAATTGATGCATCAATATTACCATTTGATGGTGATAATGATTTTGATTTTGATAATGGTTGTGGTTGTGGTGCTAAAATAGTGCCATTTATCAAAGATTTTCTTGATGGATTGAAGTGATTACAATTTTTACAATAATATTGAATATCATCAAATTCGGCTGGAAAAGCCAAACCATTCCAAGTATAACAATCTTTACAAATCAAAGCATATTTTTGTTCGTCTTCGCCAGCAACTACATCAACTAATTTATCATACCAGTTAGTTTGATTTATTGATGATGATGGTTTAGATGTTTGATCAATATTACCATTATTATCATTATCATTATTATTATTTGGTGGTAGGCGTTGGCGTAAAGAATTTGGTGTGCCACGTTTTAAACTACCAGGTGTTGTCATTGATGTAATTTTTTGACCGGGAGTCATTGGTTGCTGTTGTTGATTTATTGGAGAATTTGTTGGTGAATCATATCTATCTAGCAAAGTCTTAGTTAAATAATAACTAGTTCTCTTTTTCATTTCTTCTAGTTTAAGTTTTTGTTTGGCTCTTAAATGTTCAAGTTGAGATGCTTCATTAGTTTCATTTCTTTTATACCATAAATTAAGAAATTTACAACCAACTACGATGAAAAAAGGCCCTGTTATAACAGGCGCCACTTTCATAAAATCAAAACCTTCTCTCTGATTAGACATATAAATAAAATACCAATATCCTATTGCATATGCAATATATGCTAATAATGAGTATACTATCCAGACTATTAATGCCTTATTTCCTCGTTTTCTTATTTCACCTAGGGATATTTCTGTTTTACGAATATTATCATCAAGCTCTGATAATATTTTTTCATAATTATCATCATTTTTTGACTTGAAACGAGATATAACAACTCCCATCGCTAATAACAATACTATTAGTATCATTAATTATTTTGTGAGTACTTGCTTGAATAGATGAAAATGATTAATTTCAAAAATAATTGTAAGGGAAATAATTAATAATAAAAATAATAAAAATTTTATAGTTCAATATCCGTAATTATTTATAATAATTAAAATGTGACGCAGATCTCACAGTTGACATTCATATGTAAAAATAGAAATCCGATTCATCTAAATCAATCGAGATCCTCTATATGTTGGGGTGTTACAAATAATAATAAAACACCAAACAAACACAGGGGAAATCAATAAAGAATTTTGTTGATCATATCATTATTATTACTATTACTATTATTATTATATGTACATTAATTTCCGTTTACGTAAAACTGTTAATATAACTCATCATGCTGATGATAATTTTACATAACTTCATATTATTACCTATTACTCCTCTCCACCTATATATTTGCTTATCTTGTCATTTAAACATGATATTATTAACGGGTTTTTCAAATGACCAAGGCTTTGGAGTAGAACAGCCACAGTCAAGATAAAATGTTTTAGGTTCGCAAAAAGATTTTTTAATGTAACAGAGTTTTTTCAAACATATTGACCCAATAACAAGCCACTATTGCGCGTTTGTTTAAACTTTAAATATGATAACGTAAAATTGGTCTTATTACTAAAGTCGGGTTATGTTACATTGTAAATACATACTTTTTCGATTTATTCCATCTTATAATCTTGAAATATATTTGTTCTATCAAAATAGTAGCAGTTTTTGTAAAGTCGATTTTTTATAGTGATTTTATTTTTGAATAATATAGAACTTTTATTATCGTGAATTTTTAAATAAATAGATGAAATAAATGACTAAATTAAAAAGATTTATAATGGGTTAACTCTTAAATTTGAAGGCTATATACAAAGATAAAATTTATTCGAAACCTGGTTAATTCTAATATTTCTTTATTTAGAGATTTTGTTTCGATTCTTTTTAATAACATTTCTTTAAAAGGAAAAGGTTTTCGAAGGAGAAATTTTAATCCTTATAAACCCCCTTTTTAAAAAACTTTCTTCCTTAAGTCACAAAGAATAAGACCACGAAAGGATTTTTGCTCTATCTTGTTCAGTTATCGATGATTTTACAATAAAGTTAAAAAAACCTCTCTGTTACCATGTTCATCAGAGGTTGTACCCAATGAATAATAATATTCAGTAAATATTCAGTGAATATTCGGTTAATCGAATATTTGATTTTTTTCATTAATATATTGTGTAACTAAATTTAAATAAATTTTCTCACGTCAAAATAAATTCTTATTTAATTCATTTAATTAATTTAAATTTAAAATGGAAGAAAGAGCCTTCAGTCACTATAATAGGAGAAAATAATAATACAATAGTGAGAATGGTTGAGTCTACTGCTGCTCATATTTTGAAGAAAAGAAAGGTAAAGGGTGATTCTAAGAAAGTCAAGTTGGATATGGAACTTAGAATATTCCATATTAGAAAAGTATTAGCATTTAAAAATTGGAGATGTCTTTAGATGGTCTGCACTTGTTAATTTTAATTTTGCAAAATATGTTACTCTGAAAAGATATATATAACTCATATGGCAAATTAATGAATTAGTATTAGTTGAAACAGAAATTAGAATGATAGTTATATTTGTCAATTGTTCATCCATATCTATTGCCCTTTGGCTCTTACTTGTTTTCCAATATTGATTTTTCGTAAGATTTCAATGTTTGCCAAACTTAAATACATAAATTAATTTATTTCTTCTATTTCAAGTAATTGGGGTAATTTAATATTGACCAATGCAAAAAAATTCAAAAGATGTTATAAACTCTCTCATGTTTAAAGGTAAAAAATAATTGCATATATTTTAACCAAGTTTTTTATGATTTACCCAAAGATCTTTGTAGAAAATTGAATTGATAATTGGAATGATGAGCTGGGAACATGTATTGCTTCTTCTGGAAATTTTCTGTCTGATGCTCTTATATATCATTGGTTATGGTCAATAAAATGACTTGAAATGACCCATTAATAAAATAATTCAAGTTATCCTGCGAGAGACTATTTGGCTATTCCAGACCTTATATATTTTATAATTATTTAATAAAAAAATTAATATTAATATTTACTTTTTAAACTTTATATACCTACAAATAGTGCAGAAACATCATATATTCACGAAATTTTTTTTTTTTCAAATTCGATATATGATCTAGACATCACATGTTGCAGATCATACTTAAAAATCCAAATTTGTAAATCGCGCGGTTTTAGGTTATAAAATTTATATATATATAATTTTGACCACTTTTTTTCGTGCTAAAATAATAATAATAAACTCTATTTTCAGGATAGCACATATTTAGAAAAGTATCAGCGTTTAAATTTTAGATTGATGATCTATTTTATTTTGATCAAAAACTTTTTTATTTTTAAATTTTCTTAAACTTTTATATATATTACTAAAATCTTTCCTAGGAAAAAATATATACAAGTTAATTTTTTCTATCTCTTTCTTGTAAGGTTCTTTCAATATGGCTCGATCAAAAAAAATCAATGGTGGTATTCAAGAACAATCAGACGTTAATATCTCCAATGACGAAAAATATGCAAGGTATAAATGATGTTTTAATTTTTTCCGTGAATGCTATATTCGAATAGATGCCTCTATCAAATTATGCATCTATTCGAGGTTATCTTATTAGACTACACGCACACACACGTATATTTATAGTCATTTCTTTCTGATTGTCTGCATATATATATATATATGTTGTCAAAATTTTTATTTTATTTTTCTAATCGATCAATTTCTACTTATTATATACTAATTCTAGTCAAGTAAATTCACATATCAATCACTATCAACATTTATTAATATTATTTTATTGGTCACAATTAGGTTTGATACTCGTTGGTTTAATGAGACGATGACTAGGGAGCGCAATAAACAATGCACAAATGCACTCAAAGTATTAAAACGTCACCCATCTGCTGTACCTTTCCTAAAACCTGTAGATCCAATCAAGCTTAATATTCCTGATTATCCTGTTATCGTAAAAACACCAATGGACTTTAGCACAGTCGAAAAAAAGCTTAACAATTATGAATATAAATGTGCTCATGATTTTGAAAAAGACGTTCGGCTCATATTCTCAAATTGTATCATTTATAATGGTCAACACCATCAGTTTTCAAAATATGCTAAGGATTTAGAAGAAATATTCATTGAACAACTCTCTAAAATCCCTGGTGCTAAAACTACCACCGATAAAGCTGCCCGAGAAATTAAACAGGAGGTAAAATTAATCAATCAAATATAACTAATTTATTTTTTTATTTCTTTATATAGATCTTGATTTATTGATTTAATTTAACTTGCCTTGACATATAATTAATAATTAGAAACCAGCTCCTAAACCTGTTGCAGAATCTTCTACTAAACCAATAAGCAAACAAAACCTCAAACCTACTACGGAAGCTACATCTTCATCCATTGTAAAAACCGAAAATTCTGAAACAAATAGACCAAAAAGAAAGATCAAATTCCCTAATAAAGAACTTCCTCAAATCACTCAACCATCTCGTCGTAAAAGAACAAAGAAAAACATTGACCTCAAATTCTGTCGTTTAGTGTACCAGGAATTGAAAAAGCGGCAGCACTTTACATATGCTTATCCATTTTATGAGCCTGTCAATGCTGAGAAATTGGGTGTTCCTGAATATTATAATGTAATCAAAAACCCCATGGATCTTTCCAAGGTTTATAGTAGATTAGAAAGTGAAGATTACGCATCTGCAGAAGAGTTTGAAGCAGACATACGATTGATGTTTGACAACTGTTATAAATTCAACGCCCCTGGTACTGATGTATATAACATGGGTAAACAACTAGAAAATGTTTTTGATAAAAAATGGACAGAAAGACCAATCCCACAACCTCATTCAGCTGCTCGTGAAAAAATCAAGGAGGAAGAAGAATCTGCTTCAGACAAAGAAAGTGAACAAGGTACGTATCATTATTAATTTTTATTATGGAATTTATTATCAACGAATAAATTAATATTAATACTTTTTCTTTCTTTTCAGCTAAACACTTGAAGGCTTTACAGAAACACCTTGCTGCTTTATCGTCTCAACTCAATCAATATAGAAAATCAGGAAAGTCCAAAACCAAAAAACCTGCCACCAAAAAAACTGCCAAAAAGGCTACTAAATCAAAATTAAAGTCTGATGCTGATACATCAACAGATTCAATACCAAAAGCAAAACGTCGACGAACTTCAAAAGACGACATTGACGCTTTTGTTAACGAGAATGATGACAAAGAACTTAGTGCTGATCAAAAGGCTTTCCTTTCCAAAAGGATCGAGTATCTTCCTCAAGAACTCATGGTTACACTCATTGGTATTATACAACAGAGTGGAGCAACTTTGATGCCTGAAGAAGGTGGTTACGAGTTAGAAATTGAATCAATCGACACTAAAACTGCCAAACGAATTTATAACTTTGTAATGGCAAATACTTCTGAGCCAAATGGTCGTAAACAAAGAAAAACTCCTGTTAAAAGAAAAGTTCAGATGAGTGAAGAAGAACAAATAAAGGCTTTGGAAGAAACTTTGGCTAAATTCGACAACAAATCCACATCTCCTAACAGTATGTTTTTTTTTCTTTGTTATATAAAGTTTTCTCGAAAATATCTTCAATAAACTTAAATATATATATTTATTCAATTCGCTAACTAATATAGAGGCTAACGATAGTTCTGATGACGACTCCTCGGATAGCCAAAGCTCGGCATCTTCCGGTTCCGAGCCTTCGGATAGTGATACTGCTGTTTAAAAAACTGGTTGCTTTTTCTTTTTTTATGTAATTCAATATGCGCCCAAAATTTTGTAATGTTTTTTATCCAAAAAGCAAATTAATATTCAAGTTTTAGCGTTATATAATTAGTGTATATAATTATTGTGTATATAATTTTAATTAATTTTTAGATTTACAGAGAAATTTGATTTATGTTCAGTCTTTTTGTGACTTTGGCGGGTTTGCTAATAAATGAAATCAATCACAATTACCATTATTGCTATGTCCCATTGAAAATTTAAAACACGTGATCATGTAAAATATATAGCAAATTCGAAGTTTTGATATTAATCAAAACTTTTGATTTATAGAATGTATTTGTCATTATCCCTTAATTCGTGATACGTGATAGAAGTAGCAGCCCATGCGGACAATTTCCGAAAGGTTACACCTTTATCCCTCAGTTCGTAGGGATAAAGCCACAGCCTGGGAAATCATATAAGAGGGATATCCCCCCTTATCAATTTTATCGATCTTTGGGTATCGGTCGGATAATTCACTCAAGATCTACGGACCAGGTGATCAGAGATATATCCGTGTATTTATATTTATCCCTCGCCAGGCTAAAGCTGTATCCCTCTGAACACAGGGATAAAGGTGTAACCTACCTGGAAATCGTCCGCATATGGTGACATTACCCTTAATTAAGACTGTTACGCAGATCAATTCCGATAAAATCAAATTTCTCCATATATGTTGCATATTATTTTCATTGATTTTTTATCTATTATTATTTATTAATCAAAGAACCAAAATGAACAAAACAAACTCAAAAATATTGATAGTACTTATGATACTCCTGATAGGTCATATTTTCATCTTTCAGTTTACAAGCCTGATTCAATCAACTAATATCGAACATTTACAAAAAAGACAAGACACTCGTAATTATCATTTGTTTATTTTCTTCATTTTATTTCTTGAACAAAAAATGATGTTTTATTTATATATTTTATAGAACCACCGGATAATCGTAATTATCATTTTAATTCGTTTATTAATAATAATAATGTGTAACAAAGATTTTTAAAATCCGTTGAAACGCGAATTTAACTACAAAAATTAAAATGTCAGGATCGACACGATTATTAAAAAAGCAAATAATTAGTTATTTCCTGGTTACTATTTATAGAAATTTTTTATTGACTTAAAAAATAGCTTAAATTATAGTCACGCAGTTTTACAATACTATCAATAAATACAATATGCTAATGCGCGTAAATATGTCCATATAAAACGTAAATATAGTGACAACAATGGTTTA
>CAJVPN010000124.1:0-43195 GCA_910592215.1 Entrophospora candida
TTATATTTATCTTATCCCAAAATTTTTTAATAATATTTGAAAATTTTCTGCCGATTATAAAAGGATCGGCAATTAAAGACTTTATTGATAGTGATACCTTAATGATAGAGGACTTCATATCCAGTTACTAATGTACAAATCTAATTATTAGTAGCAAAACAATTTGTTTAGATAAAGATGACTGAAGATGTTTCATTCCAGATGTTTCAGATAAGTATATAGAAAATGGAAAGGGCTTGGATCTAAGATTACTTGTCAAAACCTCTTAGTGACTGTCAAAACACTGTCAAAACTCTAATGAACAATTAGTATATACCTTGTCAAAACTCTGATGATTGACAAAACCCACAAATGTGAAACTCTGCCAAAACTCTAATAAACAATTATTGGGTAACCTGTCAAAACTCTGTCAATTGATTTCTGGAGGAGTTTCGCCCACAACCTTACTTGGATCATTACTATGCTACACTAGGTGATGCCATAAAAAATCCAGAAGTTGGAAAGGCTTTTTACTCTTACATGTTAGAGTATGTCAAACTTAATCTGGATTTTGATGAACAAGTAATTCCTATGACCAAAACCAAGTTAATGATGACAAATAGAGGTATTAATCTAATTCATGCATTTATAAAGGAGGAGTATATTCAGAAATCTCAAGGTATTGATGTATCATCCTTGTATCTTTATAATACATGTAAGAATTGGATCCTTGATCCATCTAATCCTCAAAAGGAAAAGCTCCCTATCATACAAGAATTTACCTGTGCATTGGGAGATCTTGGATTAAAGCCTAAATCAAAAAGAGCAGGAGACCAAAAAAGTAATAAAAAAGTTTAGTGGTATGAAGTTTCGTATGCAAATTTATATGCTTTGTTCCAGAAAAGAAATATGATTGATGATGCTGAGAATCTTGATGAGCCAGAAGGTTATCAGACTGAAAATAATACAAGTATTCTCCCAACTGAAATTCTTCCAACTGAAGAGCCTCCTACTGAAAAAATTCCAATTCTAGAAGAAGTAGACTGTCAAGTTTCCAACTCATCTATCAAAATTGAGTCTCCTGTCTGAGGTTGTGGCAAAACTCCTCCAGAAATCAATTGACAAAATTTTGACAGGTTACCCAATAATTGTTTATTAGAGTTTTGGCAGAGTTTCACATTTGGAGATTTTCTCAATCGTCAGAGTTTTGACAAAGTATATACTAATTGTTCATTAGAGTTTTGACAGAGTTTTGACAGTCACCAAGAGGTTTTGGCAAGCAACCTTAGTTATCACCAACAATAACACTGTTCAAATTAAAAAAATTAATTTAATTTAATTTTACACAACATCAATAAAACTTGTCATGAATTCATCATTATTCTTTTCTTTACTAACAATCATTTTTTAAATAATTAGTTTGTTTTCTTTCAATTAAAGAAAGTTTACTTTTTTTTTAGGTGAAGAGGTAAACAAAAAATTATTGTTTTCCCTTTTTGATTAATCTGTGTATATTTCGTCGTGTGACTAGAACTATATATCCCAAATTTGATTGGATAATAATGTTACACGTGCTATAATGATAATTCTAATGTTTATTCTTTTTAAAAATAATTTCAAAAAATGGATAATAAAACATTATTAGGAGAATATCTAAAAAATTTTGAAAAATTATTAGAATCAGGTGATAACTATGATGTTAAAATCAATATTAAACATAAAGAAAAATCTGTAGAATTTCATGCACACTCAGTAATCTTATGTGCTCAGTCTCCATTTTTTAAAAAGGCTCTATTGAATACAAACCGAGATGATGATGACTATTATGTTATTAATAAATCCGATATTAGTGAATTTATTTTTAAAACCATTCTCAAGTGAGTTTATTTAATAAATTATTATTAATATATTAATATATAATATTAATATTATTAATTTATTCTTTTAAAAGATTTATATACACATTTAATATAGAATTAAGAGATTATAGTGGTACTGGCATGTTAAACTTATTAATAGCAGCAGATGAATTTGGCATTGAGTCACTTATCAATTATACAATGGAATATTTTATTGAAAATCATAAAAAATACATAAATGATAACACAATTAAAGTTCTACAATTAATCTACTTTAATAAAGAAAAGCTCACAAATTTAAAAAATATTTGTTTGGAAGAAATTTGCTTTGATGGAAAAAAATTATTCAAGTCAAATGAGTTCATATCATTGAAAGAATCGATTTTATTAGAAATTCTTAAAAGAAATGACTTCTGTGTAGATGAAATAGATGTTTGGGAAGGAATTCTTAAATGGGGACTAGCAAAGCATCCAAAAATCAGCAATAATAAAAACGTTGAAAATTGGACAAAACAAAATTTTACTGATCTAGGGAAAACATTAAAAGATTTAATTTTATTAATCAGATTCAATGGTATCTCAAATAAGGATTTTCGTTATAAAGTTATGCCATATTGGAAAATTTTTCCCAAGGTTTTATGGAAAAATCTTTTAAGTTTTTATGTTTTTCCAGATGATCAATCAGCTTTAGATTTATTACAACCACCAAGAATTCCAAAGTTTGACTCGCAAATTGTCAATCAAAAGCTTACTTTGCTTTTTGCAAGTTGGATTGATAAAAAACTTCCACCATATACTTCATTCAATGATGTCAAATACAAATTTAAACTTTTATATTGCAGTAGCAGAGATGGGTTAAATGCAGATTTATTTCATCAAAAATGTGATAATATTAACAAGACTCTTGTTGTTGCCAAACTGCAAAATTCAGGACAAATATTTGGATGCTACAATCCACTTAATTGGAATGGAAATGAATATAAACATACAACCGAAAGCTTTATTTTTAATACAAGTAATAAAGGTGATGCACAATTTAGTCATAGTATTGATTATGCTTGTCCAATTGGTTGTTTTCCAACTTATCTTCCTGTGTTTGGTGGTAGTCATGATATTTATTCTAACAATGGTGATGTATTATGTAATAGTAAGTTTGGCGAATTGGAAGTTTTTCAAATAATAATAAAATAAAATATAGTAAAAAAAAACTGATATAGAAATAAATTCCGAGTGAACATTGCTTCATGTAAAAAGTTTCAGGATAAAATTTTAGTAATTAGTTATCAGTTATACAAGCTCCTCCAGTTATTCCTTAATAAGACTCATTCATATTAATGATTTTTTATTATTATTTTTTATTTTATTGTTTATTTAATAAATATTTTTATTGTTATATTTCCCTTCACAAAATATAAATAAATTAAAAATTAACCTTTTTGGGTAATTTCTCAAGCTCCTTGTGAGAGCTAGATAACTTATCCAGTTTTGTGAGCTTAATAAGCTACTTGGTTTAGTGATTTCTACAAACTCAAGACTATCCATTCTGAAATAAATCCTAAATCATTCCCTGTCCCGACAACACACACATCATCCTTTATTATGTAACAGAATAATGGTAAATAATTAATTAATTATAATAGTAGTAATAATACCTTCTTGTTGGTCTTGAAGAAGGTAGCAAGCATTCCGCAAATTGTGACATCAACTAATTCCTCGAATTCGAATTATGCGTCCAATAACAGATTTGTGTAATACCTGCCAGCATTTCAGAAATGGCCCGTATTATGAAATCCGCAAAGAGGAAGAGGCAAAAGACTTATTAAAAAGATACAAAGAACATCTGTCAAAAGCAAAATTGGAGAGAAATTATTATAACAAAGAATATCAAGTTGGCAAAAGAACAAAGAAAAGTTGTTATTCAATGACTAAAAGGTAGAACACGGTGTAAGTAAAATCCTCGGTGTTTATTTTTAGTATAATTTGTAATTATTATTATGACACAAAATTTCGTTTTTGTCGAATATCAGATATGACATCATTTGTCAAAAAACCAGCACAAATGCAAGTTTTTATTGATTAGTGTTAGTATTAGTATTTGATATTATTGATATTATAATAATAATGATGATGGAAATTATCACCGGAAAAAAAAATTTTTTCCACACATTAATATTGGAATAAAACTAATTTTATACTCACTTGGAATTATTAATTTCTTTGGTTACGCGAATCCATAATTATAATATTAAAATTACTATATTTATTACTTTATTTATATTTACCTATTATTGCTGCATAACTTTCTTTGTAATTAATAACTAATTATCCTGAACGTCCTAAAGGAACCTTGAAAATATTTCCGACTTTTAAAATTTGGTGAAACATCAAAAGGTACTTAAACACATTTTAGTTAGAACTTCATATAACTTTCTTTTGAATAATAACAATTGAATTGAACTGTTGATTTCAGGACTCGTTATAATTTCAGCTGAAATAAACCTTTGTAAGGACACGATTGACAATTTATTATTCTTATGATATTTCTTTTGCTTTTTAATGACTTTTTCTTTGTAGATCTTAAATATTCTTTAATAGTTTAAAAAACATAATGGGCAATTTTTTCAAAATACTTCAAACAGTGCTGCGAAACAAAATTAATTTCTTACTATTACTATTACTATTATTATTACTATGCAATCGTTTCAAGTCGGTTTCGTGAAATTCAAATTAGCCAATTAGAATTTGCATCCAGACACTTATCCCAAAAATTTTTTTTTCTTTCTAGTATTCACTATCCTAATAGTAGCGAGCGGTATTGTTTTCATTTAAACCATTATGCTGAGAACATAAAATGTATATTCAAACTCATTGCTTACACCACCCTGTTTTAATCCTTTTTTTTTTCAGGGTTTTCCTTTTTTACATTGTTTCTAAAGCCTCTTGAAAGACATTTTCAGCAGTAATGCCAGACTGGCCTGGAGATAAATGGTCCAGCCTTCTTTGACTTGGAGACATGGTAAGCAGAGTTTTGATTTGTTTTTTGATATTGTTAGTCGTGACTAATTGGCTTTCCTTTTATTTAGATAGCAAAGCAAAAAAAATAAACCGGAAACAGCCAAACCACTACCAAAAAAATTAAATAAAGATGGTATTGTTTCAAATGCTTGCTCCACGCAAAAAATCAGCATGATTGTCTCCAAGGTTGTTTTTTTTTTTACAGTAATAAGTCTTGGGGTGACATAATGTTCACTTTGTTACAGTGGGTGCCCCAGTTGTAATACTTGATTTGCATTTTTTCCAACATGACCCATCCTCTCTTTATCTTTCTTTCATCGTAGACCTTAATTCGTGCTTACTCCAAAGTACCTTGAACACAATTTGCAAAATCGTTTTTGGTCGTACGTATATTAACATCTTTTATTAACTATTAATTATCAACCATCAACTATCAATTATTAATTGCTATATAGTTTATATTTATTTTCCCGTAAAATCAATAAAATAATGAAAAAAAACTTTTTTTAATTTCTTTAATATTAACATAATATATTAAATCTTAATATAAATAAAACATCCAAATGTGAATTAGTATTAGTCATTGTATTCCCTAATGAGTAAATGACGGCTATATTTATGGAAATTTTAAAATAATATATTAATATATCCTTAAAGTATTCATATTTTTGTTCTCACTAAGCTACCCTATCTCTTTGGATTGTTGAATGACTGAGTGAATAAAGAAGTATGATGAATAACGAAATAAACAACTTTAATTGTTTAGAAAATTACAACGATACGTTTTTCTTTTTTTAATTGTAAAACTTTAATCTTTAGGATCAATTGCATCGAAATACGCAGAAAATTTATTTATAGCTTCCTTCATATTTTCTAAATTTAGTCCTTCCTTGTATATATATTTCCAAAAACAATTATTACACGGATATCCGCAATAAAAAAGCGTGGGTAATAGTAATCACAATTTATTTTATTTCGTGGGTTTCCGTAGTTCCTTATCTTTGATCATTCTTTATTATCTAGTTCATTATCTAACACATGTGTGTGTATTTGGAATAATCGGAAGGGTTTAAAAAGAATTTGTTATTTACTATACTTCATACTCAATTTGGGTTGAATGATTGTAAATATATGAAAAAATAAGTAATTGTACACGTTCGGGAATTTATAAATAATTACATTTTTTTCTTTTTGTTTTTTTTTCGTTGCAAAAAATTAATTTTTGAAATTTTACATGCATTTTAATTAATCAAAATGTCTAGTGAATTTATGTTTATTCTTGAAAATGATCCAACAAGTAACAAAGAAGAAATTATAAAAAACCACAATAAAAAATATAAAACAAAAGAAGTGCCTAGAGAGCTACTGGAACTTCATAATTATGTTTTACCGTGTCCCCTGCCATCATTTTTCAATATTAATGCCAGAAGTTTAGTAAAATATTTTTACAATATTGATGATCATGTCGATAAAAAGGAAATAAAAAAGAAAAAACAAAATAAAGTCACCAATAAATTCAATCCAATCAAAACAAAACCACCTAACCCTTTTTTTATTTATCGTAAAGCTTGGAATTTACAAATCAAAGAAATCAGAGCTATCACCGGAAATGTTTATAAAATGACAGAAGTTTCAAACTTCGTCGGGAAAAAATGGCGTAATGAATCCGAAAGTCAAAAAAAATACTATAGAGAAATGGCCATAGAAACGAAGGCTTTATATGATAAGGAGTATGCAGAATTTATTTCAACCCCCGGTAACGATCATGTGAATCTCGTTGCTAACAAAACCAGGAAACGTAGAAAATTATCAAAAATAACTCCTTCAACCTCTCCACCATCAAAACAAATAACTCCGTCACAAACTTCACCTTCGGTTGGCTTACCTTATACGGCTAATAATCCACCTTCACATACATATTTAAATGTTAATAGAGAATCAATAGATGGAAATGACACTAATAATCCTTATGGTTTTGATTATAGCCTTATTGATTATAATAATGATGGTCCTATTATCTGTAGTTATACCAATATGCTCCAAATGGACTATGGGGGAAACGACGAATACCTTTCTTATAAATATTAATTTCAAATTGAATTTCTTTTTTCTTAGATTTTATTTACTATTCTTTTCAGTCAGAATTTATAAATTTTTATTTTTTTTTGTAATTTTACTTATATACATAATTTCTTTCGGTTTTGTGATTTTTAAATTCTTGTATTTTTCTTGTATTTTTATATTTCTGTAATTTTTTATTGTATATACGATTAAAGTTTGTTAGAGTGAGCACTCGATTCCATCATATTTAATTTTTCCCTATTTCTATTGTAATGAAGAGTTCACTTTTATTAAAAAATTAATTAGATCATCCGACTGATCTCCAATCTGGTTTTACAAAGTCAGTGAGCATTACATTCGATTTTGCTGAACTTCTTAAAGCAATCAAGATAGAAAATCTAGTTGATATAACTTGTAGAGTTTATGCCCCAACTCTCAAAGTAAAGAAGCTAACTGATGTTGAATAGACTACTATTTTTTTTTTCTTGAGCCAATGCAATAATCAATGGCTTTCCAAAAGTTCGGGATCGCTCAATAAACTCAATCAAAGCAATGCCTTCTGCCATGTGTCCAGGTCTTCTATCTCGTTTGATTGATCCGTGAATTGTGACAGAATAGCTTACAACATTTAGATTTCTTCTTGGGCTACTTGCTCATCATAATGGTTTCTGATGATGTAACTAAGAAATTAAATAAAGGTGAAAAGCATCTAAAGATTACTTGTGATAATGCCGACGAGAAAAATAGAAACAATATTGAACTAAAATTCATGATTCCAAATTCAAATGTGATGGTAGCTTTGGATTAATCAAAAACTCTAAGCATAGGTTGCGTGGACCGTGCTATGGAAATTGCAAAAGGATATATGGTGTTTCCGCAGAAAAGACTTTTGGATATTTTGACATCAAATTTGGTTTGAAGCATGTTAGATGATGATGGTATTCAACAATTTCAATATTGTTTTTTGAAGTTTCTATTCCTGCATGGTCCTGTAAAAGTTCAAGAGATTTTTTGTGACTTTAAGCTATTGAAGACTAGCACAAAAAGAAATCATAACGTTATAAAAGATAATTATTTCCAATATTGTCATCTACTTTTATAGATCTCAAATGTCAAGAATATCTTTACAATAGTAAAGATGGCTCTACAATTGATAGGTTGCAACATCACATAAATTTGTTGACGGTTGCTACAGTGCAAGTGAACTTTCTGCCCCACGCGTAAAGTTGGTGTTTGCAACTAAGAAGTTGCAACCGGTTGTAGAATTTAGAAAATAAGAGCTTTAATATGAGTGTCTGCAACTAGTTGCAACGAGTTTCAGAATTTCAAATCAGTTGCAGACACCAACTTTAACCGCGTGGTCAATTTTAAAAAAAATTCAAATCTCTGACAATATCTATGAGAATCACATGATTCACCAACGAATTCTTTATTTATTTTTGAACTTGAAATATAATTGTCGATGAGAGAATGATAATGATGATAGATAATCTTTGAAATTAAAAAGGTTATAGCTTCCAAAGGCGTTAAAACTTGATAAGAGTTTAAAAAAATAAATTTTAAACTTTTATTTATTTATTTTTGTAGAAAAACAAATACTACAATATTACAATATTACAATACTATGTTAAATATCAAAATAATAATAGTAATAGTATTTATTTATTTATGTGGAAAAACAAATACTACAATATTACAATATTACAATACTATGTTAAATATCAAAATAATAATAGTAATAGTATTTATTTATTTATGTGGAAAAACAAATACTACAATATTACAATATTACAATACTATGTTACATATCAAAATAATAATAGTAATAGTATAAATTATAGTTGTGATGCATATAATATATTATTTATTTGGGAAGAGAAAATTTTATTCTAATTTACTAGATACTTGACTTAAACAATTAAATACTTCTTTTGTACCCTCTAAAAATGTAGTTCTATGGTATGGTATGGAATATTTTTCACAAAGGTTTCGAATTATTGGTTGAACTTTATGAAAATGATGACGCGGTATTCTGGGGAAAAGCTACATGGATAAAATAAAAAATCGATTATTTTTTTAATTGATTGATTGATTATTTTACCGTTTAAATATGAATAAGTATACTCACATGATGTTCAATTTGATAATTTAAACCACCACAAAACCAATCTACACACCATTGAAATTTAGGATTTCTGGCAACAATATCTCTTCCGGTGACAATTTGCTCAACAAAAAAATCCATATCCTGAGCTTCTTCTTCACTAATTATTTTCATTCCAAAATGATTTAAAGCAAACACCAGAGCTAGTAATAGTCCACATGTTGCTTGAGAAGTAATAAAATATGCAACTTTTAACCAAAAATCGTCAATTATGCTTATAAACAATGAATACCAAACATAATGTATGACAAGTGAAATTTGTTGGCTTTTGCTAATTGGCATACGAGCTTTTGTTTGCTTGTTGAATTGACCGCCAGGGAGCACAAACAAGATACTCTGAAAACACCAAGAGATTCTTGCAAATGTCAATATTGGAAAGTAAAATAATGTTTGATATTTGACCATTATACGGATAATGCTCGGTGGAAGCGTTTGTTCATTTTCTTTTTGCCATTCTGGGTCAAACAGATCAAAAAGTGCATATTCAGACCATGTAAGAATAGGATGTGTGTTGATATCAGGGTCTTGACTATGAACATTTGGTGCGGCATGATGAGTGTTATGTTTATCCTTCCACCTAACAAAATAAATAAATAATTAATTAATTAAAAATATGATTAAAAAAAAAAATCACAATTTTTTAAAATGGGGTTTTTACCAACTAGGAGAAAATCCTTGACAAACACCACCAAGAAAATCGCCCATCAAATTATTATATCTTCTATCCTCAAATACTTGATGATGCAAAAAATCATGTGAAAGCCATCCACATTGTTGCCAGAAAATACCCAACATTGAAGCACTTATTACAACACCCAGTAATTTATCACTGAATTTAATCAGTATCAACAATGATGTAAATAAAATTAAAAGGTTTGAAAGAACCTTTAAAGCATAATAGGTTTTTGACGATTCAAAATATTTCTTATTAATAAACATTTCCTTAATTTCTCTTAGTTCTTGTGTAAACCCTATAATAATTATAGTTATTACAATCGTTAATATAATCAATCATCTATTATATATTATTACATATATATAGACCAATTTTTCTCTCTTTCTCCTTCTACCTTCTTTTTTAGTGATGACATCTTCCTTTGCCAAATCGCCAATATAAAAATTTGCCAATAATTCATGTGTGGTTTTTTGATGAAAATTATGAAACGCATCTAATAACATATTTTAAAGAGTAAGTTTTTCAATATACATCAAGTCACATGAATATGCATGATACACGATTTTTTTTTACCAGTTGCATCTTTTCCAATATGGGTCAAAATCACAGCGCCGCCAGGATGATCAGCAATAAAATCCTTAACATCATACACTTTATTATCTATTATCAAATACCAAGGATTCTCTTGTTCATTATTAATCTTATTTTTATATATGTTGTAATGTTTCGTAACATCTTCCCGGCGAAAGACGTTAACTAAAAAAACATTTAAAATATTTATTCATTTATTTACGATTTATTAATGGTTTTTTTAATAATATGTATAAAAATGATATATTTTATTATATATTAATAATTAACGAAACAAAACCTTCTTGAACATTTTCATCTATAACATTAGGTGGCATTGCAAAATTCTTTGAATCTTAAATCTTACAAATTATATATTGTTTATTTATTTATTTTATAGAGCAAATAACAGATAATGATTATCATTTTTTTGACATAACTTGTATATTTATATACAAAAAATCCTTGACAATCTAAATATAAAAAAAAACAATTAAAATTTTTTTAATAAATTGTGTACCGGAAATGGTGATACTTTCAATCAAACTACACATGTAAACAAAAATTGGGGATGAAAATTTTTTTTTCAAATGTCGAAATATGAATTTGGTAAAGAATTACATTTATGGGGCGTTGGGGCATTCGATATTGGTTGGTCAACAAATCTAATTACAGTCAAAGCTCGTTATAATGGACACTTGGTGGAAATACGTTATAGTGGACAAAATGCCTGGAACTATAAAGAAAAACACAAATAAATTCATCTACATGTACAACATATATATACGTAGTAAATAAAACCTGTCTAACATAAGTTGTTTTGCATTATCCTGAACACGTTATGAATTTTTGATTTTAAACTATTAATCGTTTTTTATTCTTGATAGCTAATTGTAAAATTATCTGATGGATTTTTTAAATATTGAATCACTTTTTCTAAACGATACTATTTAATGCCTCTTTATCAGAAATAACCATCATTTCCACTTTTTCCTCTTTATCAGAATCATCAACCTCAGGATTTGGTTCCTAATAATTTCTTCATCAGTAAAAAAAAAAAGAGGATAACGTATAAACATTAATTTATTGTTAATCTAGAAATACTTTATTGTCGTCATCAAAAAAGGATAATGCACAATTAATTTTGCTAACACATTGCTATTTTAGAAACCACATTACCATTAACCATTAATGTAAAAGATTGCCATAAAACCACATGATTTCCACTATAACGAACATAATTCAATAAAGTATGTTCTATATCAAATTTTTTATACACAATAGAGAGATTTTATTAAGAAGTCCACTATAACTAAAGGTGGGAACCGCAATTAGCCGCGATTCAATTTTCATATGCTGTAACAGCAACCGCAATTCAATTTTTATATATGCCGCAATTAGTTTCAATTAATTGAGGAGCCGTCTTTAACTATAACGAACAAATTTTATTATTATAAAGAGAATTGGGGAAATAAACAAAGTCCACTATAGGCAAAATCCACTATAACGAGATCCACTATAACGAGCTTTGACTGTAATGTCAATGAGATAAACTTATATATGCGGATTTTTTCATGGAATTTATAGTACTTTAAACTATTATTTCTCCTCCAAAATTCGCCCGTTTGCAAAAAAATTAAATTGTTTCGATTGAAAATTATATGTAGAATATTGTAATAGAACAAAAATATTGCAATAAAGGAAAATTTTGAACGAATATTTTACAAATATTGAACTTTTTAAAATGTGAATAACTCCCTGAATTTTAAAATACTATCTATTTACACACATTTGACATCTATATTGTTGAAAATGGGGAAGGAATAACAATTTGAAAACTGCACATTTTATTATGTTTTCTTGCAAATTTCGGAAAACTTTAAACTGTTATTTCTCCCATAAAATCTGTCCATTTGCAAAAAAATTAGATTATTTCGATTGAAAAACATCTGTAGAATATTGATACAGAGAGAATATGTTAATTTTACATTTTTTTGAAAGTTGTAATAGAGCAAAAAGTATTGCAATAAAGGAATTAATATTTCACAATATTGAACTTTTTAAAATGCAAATAACTCTGAGTTTTTAAATACTATTTATTTACTATCTTTTTACACATATCTGGTACATATATTGTTGAAAATGGGGAAGAAATAACAATTTTGAAAATTGCATATTTTATTATGTTTTCTTGCAATTTCGGAAATTCTACAAGTAGTATGCAGATCATTACATATGGGGGCGCTCTAGGAAAAAATGGGTTTCGAGTATATAAAAAAAAATTGTTTTGTGCAAACGATTGACACAGAAAATATACCTGAAAATTGTTTTTACGATTTCCATGTAATATTGATTATAAAGCATTTACTCATTCACCTTTAAAATTTAAATTTTATAGGAAGGTTAATAATTATAATAAAAATTATGAATTAGTAACTCTATGGGGTCTCGTGACTAATATGAAAATATGAATTTGTAGATCATTACTTTTTTAAAATTTTGTTTTTTAAATTCGATTCAAAGAAAATTTTGGTTGACCCAAGAATTTATTTTTGTATTAAGTAAAACAGCATCTAACTTTTCACCAATTATAATCATGATGTAATAGTTTAATATTATGTAAAAAAAAATTTTTTTGATCAAAAGTCTCGAAACCCGGTTTTCCTAGAGCGTCCCTCAACCAATCAATATATGATATTAAATTAGATTTGATTTTCTTAGAATGTCGCACACCCCATGGTCCCCAGATAATTATATAATCTGGTATGAATGAAATGGAGTAAATTTTGAATTTTTTTTTTCTAGGTAAAAAACGGGTTTTTTAAAAAAATGTAGGGGTAAAATGAGGTAAACGAAAAAATAGTGGTAGGATTTTTAATGTGGTATATGGTAAATCATCATGTTATCATTATTATTATATATGGTAAATCATTCTACTTTATTTGCAATGCATAAAAAATTCAATTGTTTACACATTAATAAAGTGAAGGGGGAAAAAAATATTTAAAAATTTGATTACCATGGATTCTTTATCTTTGAATGTAATTTGTGCTTTATACCAAGTTCTTTGTGCTCTCATTTTAATATTTGTAATTTCTCCATAAGAAGATAGAATATTCATTAAAACTTCTTTTTTTTGCAGTTAAGGGTAAATCTCTTATGCTAATAGTACTTTGTCGATAATCTTGATATTTCTTTATGTGTTTGAAATTTAAAGTCACTATTTCCTGCAAAAGGTAGTTCACATGCCTTATCTGCATGTTCTTTGGTTCCAAAGGTTGCTACAATGGATCTGATTCATTTCGTCGACAATCATTTCGTCGGCAGTCATTTCGTCGACACCCTTTTCGTCGAATGTTCATTTCGTCGAAAATTATTTCATCACAAAAAAAAACTTCATGAAACAAATTTCTCCTCACACTTCCCACACACCCCGCTTTCCTCACCTAATTTCTTAACTAACTCCCCACACTCCTCACATCTAACTCGTTCGGTCTCTGGCTCGAGGATGAAATAATTTTCGACGAAGTAAACGCAACCGTGCTAAATATATTTGATTCCTTTAATATATTTAATATTTAAGCCAATGAGGGGCTGAATATTTGATAATACTTTTGAAGCTGATGCAAGTTTTGCATTATTATTACCACCAGGGACATTTTCAGCTTCAATTTGAACAATAAAACGTTCCTTTCTTTTGACAACAGTCCAATCCTTATCTTCACTTTGATCTAAATTCATATCAGAATCAACATCATTATTACTACAATCTTACAGAGTTTTCATTTTCCATTGTATTAATTTTTAGGTAATTGTCCACCAAAGAATTGGCAGACATACAAGTATATACTTTAATTCAGAAAAAGTATTTATGAACCACAGAAACCTTCTAGACAGGGTATTTACTACAAAGAATTATGTGTTTTTATCATATTGTGCGTTTTTTTTTTGTTTTTTTTTATTTTATTTTTTTTTATTTTATTTTTTATTGTTATTATTTATTCAATTAAAAAAAAATTTAATTTAGTATTTTTAATAGTTGAGATAATTCGTTCCAATGGTTCACATTAGCTTCGACTAATATATCACGTGCCATTGCACCCGTGAACTCTAGTTCACAATAAATAATAATGAATCATAAATAGCGTAACTCAGAAAAATAATCCCTAATGCAGTTATTAACTATATATACAGTATATTGTTAATCATAATAATACATTATGACTATTATAGTCTATATATCTCTGATCTCTTATTTTTTTGGGGAGATGTATTCGGGGTATTGTTTGTAAATGCAAGATTGTCTTCTCGATACAAATAGTTACGTTTACGCCTCAATCTTGCATGTTTAACTTTAAGATCTGAGCAATATTCCGTAAGATTACTCAATCGGTGCTGTAAAATTAAATCGATAAGCATGATGATATGTATATTAGTAAGGAAGTAAATAAATAACAAACCTCTAAGGAACGCAACATCACATGAACTGACTCATATGCTGACAACTCTTGCATTGATGCAGGTAAAAACACTTTGTCAATTATTCCAAAACGATAGATTCCATATGCCCGTACATACATCACATAAAGGTTAATCTGTAATCCTGTGATATAAAGAAATATATATTTTGTTGACAATCTTTTAGAAATATCTATATGTTCATTCTGAAAAATAAAAAAAGATTACCTATAACTTGAGAACCAAATACAACAATTTTCATATAATCCTCCGGTAATAAGCCAGGGAATGATTTCATTATACTATTGATCATGTCACGCATTCCAACCATAATTTTTAATCTATCTGTCCATATTTTTTTTGGGCATCCTGCTGGAAGTCCTCCTGAAACTTCGCATATAAATCCTTCTAAGATTGGTCCTGTTGGCAAAGTAACAATTAAATCAGTTTTTGTCCAACACGTGCACAATCATCATTGTGATCTTGGTCAACTCTACGCCTTTCTTGACTTGCTACTAATTGTCGTTCACACCTGAAAATCCAAAAATAAAATGTTAAAATAAAATTAACAACACATAATCTGAACCTTTGAAAAAATACCAAAGTTTTCGAAACTTCTCCTGATTTTGGTCAATACTCATTCTAAAAGCAGGGGCAACAATGTGAATCATAAGCTCCCCTTCATTTATCGGCAATTTAATATTTCTAAGGTATTCTTTTAATATTGTCAAGTGAGTGTGCAATATTAGTACCTTTTGTTGTGCCTTTGAATCCTATTCAATGAAAAGTTTCTTATAATCAATGAAACGAAATAAAGGTAATGACTAAATAAATATAAAACAGTTACTGTTATTACCTCAATATTGTCAAAAAAGTCTATTTCGGATTGGTCAAGCTCTACCATTTTCCATGCTATATCTAGTTGGAAATTATTTAATAGTTCCTTCCATTTTGAGGTAAACTTTTTCTTTGTTGGCTTGTGCTGTCCAGTCAAATCAAGAACCCCCGAATACTGTGGACTTCAATGGAGAAAGATAATATTCATGAATTTTGTAAAAAAGTTCTTTGAAAAATCATGATATATACAAGAATCATACTTACTGGATTTCAGGATGCCTTTTCGGCAAGAAATCTCGTAGGGAATCAAAAAATTCCACAACATCAACATCATCAATTTTGAAGGAATCCCAACTACTAATTACTGAAATTGTAGTAGGCATTAAGCGTGCTGACATAGGTTCTTCTTCTCTTCCAATGTAGGATAGATCTACATTATCTACAAGACTGTCAAAATATTCGGGATCTTTCATATAACTATCTTGTAAAGGACTTGGTGAAGTCAACTCTTCATCAAGTTCATCATCTTGGCGTTGACGTTTGGACAAACGATCTTGATCTTCTTCTACATTTAATGGTCTAATAATTTTTTCATGCTCCCGCCTATTTCCTGTTTCTCGTAATTGATCAATAAGCTTTTGATTTTCTTGTAAATCTGTTGGTCTATTGTGAACGTTGGTTTCAAATTTTCATAACTCTTACCTTTAAAACCGTAACTGTGTAGGTGGATGTGACATTTAAACGTGCTTCCTCAAGAAATTCAAGATCCTTAATGAATCGCTTAACTTCAGTAGTTGAAAATTCCGAGTTAAAATTCGATAAAATCTTTAACCCCTTGTTTTTGGCGTTCATGCGGATGTTACATTTGTCTTTATATCTCTGTAATACTGCATATAAATCTTCTTTAAAATCATTGATTGTAGCCGATGATAGTTTGGGTTTCGGTTTTGATCGTGTAAATTCTAAACTTCCGAGAACCGTCCAATCTTTACTTTTTGTTTGATCAAGATATTCTGTCACGATGGATTCAAACATCTAAAAAAAAAAATTTAACGCGGTTATCAGTAGTTTGTCTGTTTTAACGTAAGAAACATGGCAACGTTCACAGTTAACTGTATACTGGAAAACAGCATGCCAAGATTCGGGCCTTAAACACGTATGCTTAAGGACAGCCCAGCAGACCACCTCCAAACATCTGAACGCAGGACGGTGTGGCCTAACGACAGTAGGTATAGTGAACGCATTCTGGAAAACAGCATGCCAAGATTCGGGCCTTAAACACGTGTGCTTAAGGACAGCCCAGGAGACTGCCTCCAAACATCTGAACGCAGGACGGTATGGCCTAACGACAGTAGGAATACGCGTAACTGTAAACTTTGCCAGAGAGTTTAAAGAGCTGCGAAGGTATATATAAAAGATTAACCCTTTTTTCAAGTTACACTCTAAAGATCCTGAGTTCCTGAGTTGCGGTAGTATACGTGTTCAGTGAAAATTAATCTGTAAATCAGAAAAAAAAATTTTTTTCACAGAAAAAGTATGTTGAGAAAACTCTACCTCGGTTACATGACAAGATGTTTTTAAGATAAGATTTCTTATTTTCTACCAATCATGGAGGTTCTGGGTTGGGATCGTGTAACCGAGGTAGAGTATATGGGGCATGGACAATAGAAAGGGGGCAAACGTCGAAATCACGATTTTCGATTTTGAATCGAAAAAAAAGATCTGCATTTCAAGTAATTACCTATTGTTTTTAAAAACTTTAACAGAAAATATCTCAAAATTTTATTAAGTAATGTGGGTATTGTTTCTAAGCTAAAATTAATCCTCGTAATGAATTACACATAAGAATGTCATTAACTCAAAATCATGATTTTTGATGTTTGGTCCCTTTCTATTGTCCATGCCCCATATATTCATTGGTTGATCGCACAAATAAATATGCATAATTTATATAGTCACACTGCATATACTAGTATTCAGGAATTTATAGGTCATACACAAATATGCTTTAAAAAATTACAATTCGAATGATTCATTTTATTATGATTTAATGTAATCAAGCGAAATAATATTTTGATAATAATAAGATTCAAGAATAATTAATATTGATTCCTTATGGTAGAGTTGCAAAGGAGAGAATGTACAGCACCTAGACCATTTAATGTATGCCCCTATACTATGGCTCTACCAGATGAAAACTATTTATTACTATTGTTATCTATTTCTTCATTGTAATCACCATTATAATTATCATTGTTATTATTGTTAAATACAGATTTATTTTTTTCTTTATATTTGAACTCAAGGTTTGATTGCTCCTACAACCCTGGCATCAGCTTTTGTTGTTTGGTTATAATAATTTTTAACAGCCTTGGTTCCGATAGCCTTTATTTTTGTCTCCTTTCTAATATCACTTACAACTTCAATAATCATATCAGCTTTGGGATAATCTTTTTCTCACATAGTCTCGTTGAAAAGCTTCTTGAATTTTTGCACAAGTTCATCTGAATTTTGTCTTGAAGCTGAAATGATACAAAAATATTTGTTTCACTATGAGCATCTCACTAAAGATAACAGATATTTATACATTGAAATAATCTTACCTCAAGAACTGCTTGAACTATTATTACTTGAAAGATTTGAAATTTTTTCAGAAAGTTTGTCTATTTTATTGTTAAATTCTTCAATTTTATTATTAAGCTCATCAATTTTGTTATCAATTTCTTCAAATTTATTATCAATTTTTTTAGATCCATTTTTTTGTTTCTCCTTCAATAAATCAAGATACATATCAATCCATTGTTTAAAGATGTAGAGAACAAAGCATATAACAGTAATGAATAGGTACATGAAAAACTTTTCCCCAATGATAAAAATTATGATAAGTATCAAGACAGAGATGATGAATAAATAATTCTCTAATGGCATTTCTGCTAAAGCTTTGAAAAATTCAATTGGTGTCATCTATGGGTAAAAATCAGTTAGTCCAATGGGCACTACAAGAATACTACATCTTTAAATATATAGTTGATACAAGAATCTTAACAAACCTTTGATTCAATAAATGTAAGAATGATGTTTAATATAATTTTATTTTTTAATGTGTTTTTAATTGATTAACTTATTAACTTTTTTTTTAACTGATTTACTACATTTTATTGATTAATTTATTAACATGTTTTTTGCTTAATTTGTGATGTTTAATTGATTTACTATGTTTTATTTATTAATGTAGTTTGATTGATTTAACAAATTTTTATTGTACTTATTTGAATGTTACAGTTATGAAGTTGAAAAATTATGCAAATTCAACTATTTTTATATGTATTTCAGAATCTCTCTGGTGTTGATTGTCAATTTGCTATGGGTACATGCTATTGAAGTTATCAAATGTGAGCATGACCTAGATTAACAAGTCGGGTTTTATCTGGAATTTGTTCTATTATATGAATGATTTAATCCAAAGTCAACTTAAAAATCATCAATGCAGTGAAATATTTAACTCGCCCTATTTTTTCCTTTCCTACCTTGCTAAAAAGATGAAAATTTTTTGGGCTCTCTCTATTCTCTTTTGATGATTGTTTCTAAAACATCAATAGGAAGTTGTTTTTTGATTTCTTTTCCAACATTGCTATTAGCATCATTCACATTATAATATTTTTCATAGTAGAACTTAAAGTATTTTATTTGGCTTCTGAATATCATGTTTGGCTGTAGTAATTTTACAATACAAATTGGGAAAATCAATAGATTCTGGATTGGCTTCAATGACTGTTATTGGGTAAGAAGTGGTATTATCTCCTGCAGGGGTTTGTTTGTCCAGAATCTGTCTTACCAGCGGATATGGGCTCACCAGCACAGGGTTGGCAAATGTGTAATCCATTGGTGATCCATTGGGTCCATTAATGTAACATTTTAACCATATTTAGTATTATATTAATGGCAATGGACCAGTCCAAGGTCCATCAGTTCTCTATGGGCCAGTTAATTTGCCAGCACATTTACACAGTGAAATTCGATTTAGCAGATAATTTCAGCCACTTAGTAAAAAATTTTCAAAAATCCGTTAAATCAAGATTTAATTAGTACATCCGTTATATCAAGAAATTTACTATATAAAAATGCAGCCCAGTTCTGAGCCTCAATCTGTTAAATCGAGATTTTTATTAGACATCCGCTAAATCGAAATCTGCTAAATCGAGTTTCACTGTGTATATGGTAAAGTACTTGCAGTCAATGTACCAATATGCAATGGATCATTCTCTAAAGAAGTGATGTTGATTACTTGATTATATAATCTACCTTGCAATCCATCTATGCTCATACTTCTTTTGGATAATGTTCACATTAGTGGTGACTTTTCTATGCTTTCAATCTCTGCAATGCAATTATTGACAGGGCATATGGTTATATTTTCTCTGATATTCCCAAGGTAAAGATGATGGAAGATATGTCAACAGGATAATACAATGAATGATTTTTAAGTGCAAAAAAATTTCTTACTTATTATTGTTGTTAAATAATAGCTCCTGATTTTTGTCATAAATACAGTATAACCCTTATTTCAACAGATTATAATTAAATTCACATTTCAATGGATTTTAAAATTCTTTGTTTACACATTATGAAACATATAAAAATCTGTTGAAACACAATTAGTAATTTTGTTTCAATGGAATTTTATTATTATTATATGTCCAGTCACTCTATTGAAACAATGGTTGTACTGTATAGAAATGACTTTTTTTTTTGCAGTTAGATCCTTTTCTATTGTCCATACTCACATGCCAAATTCAAAAATGAAGAAATAATTGACAAAGCAGAAGAAAGTCATGATGAAGTGGATGAAAGTCATGGATGATTATGAACAGAATCATTGTCTAAAAGAACAACTAGAGAAATTCAAAAATATTTATAATAAAAATGAAATAATAGATGACCAAATTATTAATTCTGAGGAGCAAATAGAAATAGATAATGATATCAACCATTGTATAACAAATTTACTAGAAAGATTTTCCTATCAAAAAGAATGCTTGAAAAGGAATTTAAATTTTAATGATGTTAAAACTAGATATAAATGCTCTCTTGGTTTAAAAAAACTTGAACAAGGTACTCTTTAAAGGGTGTAGTCTGAGAAATGAAAGAACTACTAAAGGAGAAAAAGGAGAAGATTGGCAAATGTTTATTTTTTGGGGAGATTGAAATTTGTAAGACTGTGTTCAAGGGTATCTATGGTATAGGTAAAAAAATGTTAGAAATCATTTTAATGATTTTGATATACAACTAAGAACACAGGAAGAGTAGGTAATAAAGCAATATCATTCAATGAAATTTTGCAAATGGTTAAGTTATATTAAATTATTCTAATACAGTATTTTATTAATTAATGTAAAATTTATTATATGAAGAAATTTTAAAAACGACACAAAACCTATTATACTATTATATTTAAACATTTATAGATTAATTTATAGTTTTTTTTATTTTCATTTTCTCTCACATATCTAGTTCCATTTCATTAACAATAATACTTAAAGGTGTTTCAGATGAATTTTCTAATGCAATTAGTCAAAAGATACAATGGTTTATAATCTAATCTATCATTTTTATCTGTTTGTCAGACTGGACAACAAATTATTGTTGACAGAATAAATGTCAACTGCATCAAATTTACCAATAACAATCCTTCCAATAAGTACTTCTTCTCAGACATTTTATAACCACCACACTTGGACCTTCTTGAACAACTCGCCAACTGAGTTTGATCTCACAAAAATGAGCATTTTCACAAACAAATGATTACATTGAATACAAATGTTCAATGAATGTAATATAATAATGTATTCATGTTTGTAAATGCGCAGTGTCTTTTTTAATATTTTAGGTCATACAAAAAATACTAACGAGCAATCTAGAAAGCATAATGAAATTCTTGTTTGGCAATACCTTAACCAGTTCCTTGTGTGCCTACTGTCAAGCAGCAAGGACATGGGTAGCTCAAGGCTAAATAGACTTCACTCTCCTTGATGTGGATCAAGTCCTATAGGCACATGTTGTATCAGCCATTGAAGCAAAACACTAATCTGAATGAGACAAGTAAATATTGTGCAGCTAGTAGATAGATTTGCTTTTTGAGAGAGTTTTGTGTTGAAGGCTGTTTGTAGGCTGTACAAGTAGAATTTTTATCAGGCTTAGTAAACCTTAGTAAGCTACAACAGAAACCCATTTTCATGTCTGGGATTGCTTTGGAAAATGTGAAGGTTTTTTTATCAAATTTTCAGAATATGGTCTTTTCTATTAAAAGACTCGTAATTTTGTTTTTTTGTTTTATGTTGTGAATTTGCACAATTACATGTTTGATAATTTTACACACATTTTATCTTATATTAATGTTTCGAGTTTTTGATATAATAAAATTTGATTGTTATAATAATTATGTGGATTACGAAATTGTTACACGTTTTCTTTGGCAAGTAAATATTTCAACCTTACATCATCTCCTAATAAGCAAATGTTATCATCCGTATGTTTATTGACAAATACATAATCCTTATACTATTACTATACTGATGAAATCTGATTAATACTATACTATATTAAAAATATATATGTATATTTTACATCATTACATAATATAATTTTTTTATAAAAAAAAAAATGATCCTTTTTAAATTAAAATGAAATTTTGGAAAAAGTAGTCATTTTAAAAGTATGAAAAACGTCAAAACCAACTCACTAACTGCCATAAACATCCTTATAATAATGACTATAAACATAATTATAATTATTTGAACAACATCCATGACCATCTTCTTCATAATCGAATTTTCACGCAAATAACCTCAAAAGTTCTTTGGCTCTTTTATCATCAAAATCAACAATGAAGTCATCATTATCATCTTCTTCAAAATCACGAGCATTTTTAAGATTGCGATCTGAATCATATTGTGTCAATAATCGATCTTCTTCAACTTGATCATTTAACACCAAAATATCATCACCATCATTATTGTCAACATTTCTAAAAACTACAGAACCGTTATTATTATTATCATATCCATTAACAACAAAAACACCATTACCACGTCTCTGTTCATTAACAACAACACCATTATTATCACGTTCATCAATATTCTGATAGCGATTATGAATGTTATTTTCAATGATAATTATAGGTCTTTCATTTGGTGATACAGAACAAGGTCGAGATCTAGGACGAGAATGGGGTGGTGAAAGTGATTTTGATGGAAGTTGAGGGTTGTTGACTGTTACTGGTGATGATTGGATTACTGGTGATGACATTTGTAGTAACAATGGTGAACGAAGTGAAAGAGGTGAAATTGACTTGGTTGAACATGGTGATCCTCTAACAGTTGATGGTGTTGTATTAGGCGATGATTTCGATTGTTCTTCTAATGAGGAAGAAGATATTTTTGTCGATTTCAATTGTGTTGATTTATTAGGTAGCGTAGTGGTAGATGAATGAAGTTTTACTTTTTTATTGTTATTATGATTATTGCTATTATTGCTACTATTACTATTAGTATGATTATTATTATTGCTATTGCTATTGTTTTTATTATTGTTATCGTTATTGTTACGATCATTATTATTATTATCATTATTATTAACAACCTCAATACGAGGATAACTTTCCTCCCTTTCATCATTTTCATCATTATCACAAAAATCTTTTTTGTTGTATTTTCTTTTCCTAGAATAAGGAGTCTCAATAGGAGATGGTGGTGATCTTGGTTGTTGTTTTCCTACGATTGAAGTGTTACCATCATCCTCATAATTTTCCTCGTAATTATCATCATCAACATAGTGATTTTCTTCTACTACTTCATAATTTTCATCATCATTATTATTATAATAAATGATTTCTTCTACTTCCTCCTCTTCGTTTTCATTATTATCATCATCTACTATTACCCCTCCTCTTCCTACATCTCTTGTTGTTTGTTGATGATCATCATTATAATCAGCATTTCTAAATCGTCTATAAGTAGGATAATAAAGTGGACTTCGACTAGGTAATTCATGATTATCATCACTTTGATCAGAATGTTGTGTAATTAATGGTGGTGATGGTACATCATCCAAGTCAATTATAACATTAACTTTAGGATTATTATAACCATCATTATCATGATCAACATTACTATCATGATCATGATCACTATCAGAATCATTATCACCATCATTATTCTCATCATTATGATCGTTTGCTCTATTATAAGTGATCTCTATAACATCACGATTTCTTTTAATAATAGTTTTACTTGAGCCCGATGATGTTTTAGTTCGAGTGATCATGAATGAAGATGAGGAGGGCAAGGAAGCTGGCGAAGCTGATGGTGATGATGTTAAAGATGCTGATGGTGACGATGTTAAAGATGATGTTAAAGATGATGCTAAAGATGCTGATGCTGATGATGACGGTGATGATGTTAAAGCTTCTAATGGTGAAGATGATAAAACTGCTGAAGATGGTAATTTACCAATCACATTCACATTTTTCTTTTTTGATAGTTCCCTTTGTGGTTTACTCGATGGTTTTTGTATTTTTTGTAGTCGCAAACTCCTTCTTAGATGTGGTGTTTCTTGTTCATCGTGTTCTTGATATTCTTGTTCTTGATATTCTTGTTGTTCTTCATATTCTTGTTGTTCTTCATATTCTTGTTCTTTATGTTGCTGACGTTTAGAACGATTTTTTTTTAAAATCGGTTGCTTTTGTTGTTGATGTGAAAGAGATTCCTGAGTCAATTTTTTTAGATTAGGTATTATTTTGGTGGCTGCTTTCTCTTTCCATGTTTCGGCCGTGTATACACGAACCTAAATATACATATAATAATTATATACAATTATTAATTTATAATATAGAAAGATTGAATTTCTACATATATATTTACGTACTTTCTCTATAGGTACTTTTTTATAATTAGTTGGAATCTGGAGTACTTCTCGTTCTACCGAATCAAGGACTATTTTATAAGACATTGTTTTATCCTCCTCTTCCTTACTATTAAATTTTTGTTTTTTCGACGTGTCTGCTAGTATCCAGTATGCACTCTCAGCGTTTGTCACTACTTCTCCACCATTTTCCTAGTTTATGATAGATTTAAATATTATTTACATAAGAATATGATCTCGTTGTGTTTTTTTACAACATACATATATACCTTAATCAATCTTTCAATATTACTTCTGTTAGGTACATCTTTTTTAATTAAAAAATGAATTTTAATACTGTTAATGACGAATAAGTTTTTATGTGCCATTTTTTGAGCTCTCTTTTTTTTTTTTTGAATCATAACATTTATTATTGTCACCTGATACTAACGTAAATTTTCAGGGGTCTATTTTTACACAAAAAAGTGCTATTACTATTACTATGTATATATTTCTCTATCAAACCATAAAAGTATAATTAATTTCTTATTAAGCTTGTTAATCATAATAATAAAAAAACAACTAGACTCTATGTTGCACGTAGATATTAATTATTATTATTATTATTATTCCCTCGCGCGTTTTTTCGTGTGTGAATTTAAAGTTCACGTGTAAAACTCAATAAGTCGGTCATTTATTTATATTATCAAGTAAGTACCAATAATTGATTGGTGCGTTCGACTTATCGACATTTGAAATTTAGTATAAGCCACGGAATTTTATGTCCCAAAATCTCTAATTATGAATTCACACAATTTGACTCACAACATACATACATACATACATTTCATCATAAAAAGTTTTACACACAAAAGTTTTGGTATAGCCGATGAAAAAAAAATAAAGTTATCATTGTTAAAAGCTTAAGTTTTGCCTTGATTGGGTTCAAAATGACATTTAATAAGAAGTCCATATAGAAACTAATCTATATTAAATGCTTTCAATTGGGAGGGGGTTTGGCTGTTTCAAATGAAAACATTTATTTTCTTCGAGAAGTGAAGTTTCTTTCATACACTAGGGAGCTTTTTAATTTAAGGTGTTAAAGAATTTTAGTATGATAATTTCTAATCATTAATTACTAAAATTACTAAGTCACATATTTAGATAGATAGGATAGGACTGTTTCAAATGAGAATATCTATTTTCTCCGAGAAGTGAAGTTTGTTACATGCACTCGTGAACCTTTTAATTTAAGTTGTTAAGGAAATTTAATTATTATTGTGAAGGAAATCAGTGGGTGAATGGCAAAAAAAAACCCCCAGAAAACAAATAAAATTCTTTGTTTCTCAAAAGATCTATCAAATTTCTTATTCCAATTACAATTATTAATCTGAATAATGAATTCACCATATAATTGTTCACCATAATTGTCCTTCTTAATAAATGATCATAAAATTAGTTTCCATTAGTTTCCATAATTAATAGTTGCCAAATTATCCCTGTAATTATTTGAACTCTTTAAGTCAAATGAAAAACCATTATGGCAAAACAACTGTAATTTTTTCTTAAAAGATACAAAGATTATTAGTATGACAGAATAATAATGTAGGTGATGAAGTTGGAATTGCTAATTTGAATTTTGTAATTACCTAATATAATAAAACAATGGGTTCTTTATCCACCTATCACTTAAAAATAGATAATTAATAATCAGTTTATTGCTTATAATAAAATAGTAGGATATTTAATTTAAAATTTTGATTCTTTATAATCTACTAAATGATAAATAAACAATCCTTTATCCATTTGTTTTATCAATGTGTATTGTGACATGACCAATGATTAAATTAATGTAATAATAATGCAAAATTTTGTTACATCATAATCATGGAGCCAACAATGACCTGGCATGAGCACTTGCAGACCCTAATGTTTAGGAATCCAGAACACTTGGATAGATTAACTAATTAAGATGGGTAAGGTACCTTTAGCATATACTACTCTTGCTTCCATAATTAATTTGCATATATATCACTGTCTATTAACAGTAGGATACGAACGCGTGATATGACTCTATGGTTTGCTCGGTCTAAATACCTCATATTGCTGCGCCATGTGGCCAAATTTCAAAAGCATTTTTCAAAAATCATGACTTCACGTGATTTTAATTTTAAAATTCTTACAGCCAAATTTAGTAATGATCTAGTGCCAAATTCCTCGCGAACATAGTAAATACATGTATATACTAAAAAAGAAACAAATGATTTTTATTATTATATAAAATTAAAGCCCTATTCTATCAACTAATAATGTTATTTTTTTAAAGGTAGGACAGAAAGTGACTTATACTTTTAAAATTTACGCAAAATTAGGAGGTCTTTAGACCGAGTGAACTCTGGTCATGTGATATATCATACAGGTTGTTCATGTGAAAGTTTTTTGAAGAAAATCAGTCCAAATCTGGATAGATTATTTTTTTAAAAAAATCACTCAAAAAAAATAAATACATAGAAATATGTTTCTGTATAATTTGACTTTACAACCTTCTACTGCAATTAATGTTGCAGTAGTCGGACATTTTTCGGGAACCAAACAACAAGAAATAGTTATTTCTAGAATAACAAGATTAGAGCTTATTAGAGCTGACCAGAACTCTGGTAAATTACAAACACTTTTGGCTTATGACATTTTTGGGATGATAAGATCATTGACACCTTTCAGGCTAACTGGTGGCTCCAAAGGTACTTATGATGACATATATATATATATATCAAAAAAAATTGAAAGAAAATATTAATAAATTATTGTTTTTTATTGTTTGATAGATTATATTATAGTTGGATCAGATTCAGGTCGTGTAGTAATTTTAGAATATAATCCATCTAAAAATAGATTTGATAAAGTTCATCAAGAAACTTTTGGAAAATCGGGATGTAGAAGAATTGTACCTGGGCAATATTTAGCAGTTGATCCCAAAGGAAGATCTGTTATGATTGGTATATTAATATATATATTTATCAAATTTTGTATTTTTAGAATGTTATATAATTAATTAAATGATGGAAAATTATAGGTGCAATTGAAAAACAAAAACTAGTTTATATTCTGAATCGTGATTCCGCAGCCAATCTTACTATATCTTCACCGCTGGAAGCACACAAATCACATACACTTGTACATAATTGCATAGGGCTTGACGTTGGTTATGAAAATCCAGTTTTTGCATGTCTGGAAGTTGATTATTCAGAAGCAGATCTTGATCCATCTGGTGAAGCTTTCAACAATACTGAAAAGGTTTGCATAAAAAGTTTCAATATGTATGATTTAAAAAGCAAACTGACTTTTTCATTATATTTATTATTTGGTTTGTTTATCTTAAATTTTAGATGCTTACATATTATGAATTGGATCTTGGTTTGAATCATGTAGTAAGAAAGTGGAATGATCCTGTTGATCCTAGAGCCAATTTACTCTTTCCTGGCAAATATCTTTAATTATATAAATTCCAATATTCAGTCATAATTTTTGATTGATATTACTTACTTATATATATATATATATAGAATAATGAACAACTTCAAAATCAATATATATATATATAATATTAAATAAAACCATTTAAGCAAAACAATAATAATAATCACTAATTTTTTTGCGTTTGATTGTGTCTGTGTTTTAGTCCCAGGCGGGAATGATGGTCCATCAGGAGTGCTGGTATGTTCTGAAAATTTTATCACCTATAAACATCAACGTGCTCAAGAGCTTCGTATACCAATACCACGTCGTAAAAACCCTTTAGAAGATCCTTCGCGTGGACTAATCATAGTGGCAGGTGTTATGCATAAAATGAAAGGTGTCTTTTTCTTTTTGTTACAAAGTGAAGAAGGTGATATATATAAAGTGACTCTTGATTGCGAGGACGATAAGGTAAAAGCTATTAAAATAAAATATTTTGATACTGTACCTGTTGCGGTATCATTATGTATACTTAGAGCTGGTTTTTTGTTTGTAGCTACTGAATTTGGAAATCCGTAAGTTTAAACATTTTATTTATTTTTTTGAAAAGTCCGAAAATTTTTGAAAAACATTAAAACTTTTTTTTTTGAATAGTCGGCTATACTCTTTTACAAGTCTTGGTGATGATAATGATGAACCAGAATGGTCTAGTAAAGATTTTATGGATACTGATACTGAAGCACCAGTAGCATATTTTAATCTTAGAGAATTACAAAATTTAGAAAGGGCTGATGAATTAGAAAGTTTAAATCCATTAATTGATGCTAAAGTAATAAATTTTTTTTTTTTAATAAAAATTAAAGTTAAAAACTATGATAATTAATAATTGTTGTTATTTAGGTTCTAAATCTTATGGATGACGATACTCCTCAAATATATTCTTTGTGCGGCAGGGGAGCAGGATCAACTTTTAGAATCTTGAGAAATGGCTTAGAAGTATCTGAAATGGCTGTTTCAGAATTACCAGGAAATCCTAATGCTGTATGGACCACCAAACTTAGAGCAGAAGGTTTGCCTATAATTATTTATTGGATGATTGTTGGTGTTGGTTATATTAATGTGTTTTTAAATACCTTTGTTCTATTTATTGTTATAGATGAATTTGATGCTTATATAATAGTTTCATTTGTGAATGCTACATTGGTATTATCTATTGGCGAGACTGTGGAAGAAGTTACAGATACAGGATTTCTTGCATCAACACCTACTTTAGATGTCCATCAACTTGGTAATGATGCATTACTTCAGGTATACATCTATTTATTTTATGAATAATTTTTTGCTTATACAACCAAATTAATCTATTCATATTGAATTCACGCTTCTTATATAAGATATATCCTCAAGGAATAAGACATATTAGAGTTGATCGTCGTGTTAATGAATGGAAAACTCCTGGTAATAAAACAATCGTCAAAGCAGCTACCAATAAACGACAAGTCGTTATAGCTTTGACTGGTGGTGAATTGGTTTATTTTGAATTGGATAGTCAAGGACAACTGAATGAATATCAGGAACGTAAGGAAATGTCGGCAAATGTGTTATGTTTAAGTATTGGTGAGGTTCCTGAAGGAAGACAACGTTCAAGATTTTTGGTATGATGTACAATTTATTTTATTTCAAGGTGTTTATTTTTGAATTAATTAATTTATTGTTGTTTTTGATCAAAAATTAAAGGCTGTAGGTTGTGATGACAATGCTGTAAGAATTCTTTCACTCGATCCAGACAATACTTTAGAAATACTTAGCACACAAGTATGTTTATATATAATATATAATAATAATATTTGTTAATATATAAGTTTTCATTTTAATCATGGCCTATATTTTATTTTTTATAGGCTATTAGTGCCCTACCACAATCATTAGTCATTATCGAAATGATGGACATTGGAACGGACGCTTCTCATGGAACTCTATATTTAAATATAGGTTTACAAAATGGTGTTTTGTTAAGAACAGTTTTGGATACTATAACTGGAGCTTTAACGGATACAAGACAAAGGTATAAGATTAAATTTATTTACACACATACATATAAATTCATGATATTAAATAAATATTGATATTTATAAAATTATATTGTTACAATATAGATTTCTCGGAGCACGTCCTGTCAAATTGTTTCAAGTTACAATACAGGGAGCTCCAGCTGTACTTGCTTTATCAAGTCGACCTTGGTTAAGCTATACTTTTCAATCTAGACTACATCTAACACCGCTTTCTTATGACATGCTTGAATACGGTTCAAATTTTACTTCACCGCAAGTACCTGAAGGTATAGTTGCTATATCAGCCAACACATTAAGGATATTTGCTGTAGAGAAATTGGGCACTGTGTTCAATCAAGTAGCTATACCGCTCAAATACACGCCACGTCATTTTGTTCTTCATCAAAATTCAAGAAACTTTGTAATAATTGAAAGCGAGCACAATACTTACTCGCCTACCGAAAGAAAAAAGTTAATAGAATCAAAAATCAATGCTGGTACAGAAGTAAACGAAAGTATCTTTGATTTGCCACAAGAAATTTTAGGATTACCTAAAGCTGAAGCTGGTAAATGGGCGTCTTGTATTCGTGTTGTGAATCCATTTCAGAGCGAAACTATGTCAGTGATTGAACTTGAAGATAACGAGGCAGCTTTTAGGTGTGTATTTTAATATTGCGTACAAATGTATATATATATATATTACATTTCTTTATTACATAAAATTAAGTGTTTGACATTTAAAAAATTTACCAATGTCATTTAACATCATTTAGTGTTGCAACAGTAAATTTCCATGGTCATAACGAGGTATTCCTTGTGGTCGGTGCTGCCAAAGATGCAAATTTAGCACCAAGAACTTGTTCTTCTGGTTTTCTTTATGTTTATCAATTTGTAGATAATGGAAACTCGTTAAAATTAATTCACAAAGTAAACTTTAAACATTTATGGAAAAAAGTTTTTTAATTCAAATTTCCAAAGGAAACCATTATGCTTAATTAATTAACTAAATTTTTTTTTATAGACAATATGTGATGATATTCCTTTAGCATTATTAGGATTTCAAGGAAGACTTTTAGCTGGTGTTGGGAAAGCACTTAGAATTTATGATTTAGGTAAAAGGAAACTCTTACGAAAATGTGAATCAAAGGTAACAATTATCATTATTATAGTATATCTCGTTTTGATTCTTTGCGGGATGATAATAATCAAGTATTCTGTTTATTAATAAATTTTTTTTGGGGGAAATCAGGCAATTTCAAATTGTATTGTTAATTTGCATACGCAGGGCAATAGAATTATTATTTGTGATGTTCAAGAATCAATTCATTATGCATCATATAGACAACACGATAATCGAATTATTATTTTTGCTGATGACACTACACCACGTTGGATCACTACCACAACAATGTTAGATTACGATACAATTGCTGGTGGTGATAAATTCGGAAATTTCTTTATTGATAGATTACCAGCCGAGACTAGTGAAGAGGTGGATGAAGATCCTACTGGTAATAAGATTATGTATGAAAAAGGATATCTTATGGGTGCGCCTCATAAAGTAATTATCATCATCACGAAACTTTTTTAATTTATTATAATTGTAATTATTAAAAAAGATATTTATTAATTAATTGATTCAAATATTATTTATATTGTTATTCTTTTCTTGAAAGGTTACTATGATAGCTCATTATCATGTTGGCGATATTATCACATCTATTCATAGAACCAATTTGGTAGCAGGTGGTCGTGAAGTCCTTGTATACACAGGTATAATGGGTAATGTGGGAGTATTTGTTCCATTTCTAACACGAGAAGATATTGATTTCTTCCAAACTCTTGAGATGCATATGAGAAATGAGGCGCCACCATTAGCAGGACGTGATCATCTTCAATATCGAAGTTTCTATGCTCCTGTTAAAAATATCGTTGATGGTGATTTGTGTGAACAATTTAATTTATTGCCAATGGAGAAAAAAAGATTTCTAGCTGATGAATTGGATCGTACACCTGCAGAAATTCAAAAAAAGATTGAAGATATGAGAGTGATGGCTGCTTTTTAAATAAAGTATAAAAACAATCTGTTTATTTAATTTTTTATATTAATAGATCACCATAATTTTTTATGATTAATAAAATACTTTGGAAGATATAAAGTTATTAATTAATAATGGTTGATAATCAATAAATTATCGTAAATTAATTTAATAAAATTTTCAATTAAAGTTTTTTTTAACTTGCACCCCACCATATTTGTTATGTGATTCATCAAAGAAATAAAAAAGGCAGAATATTGTTCCGATTTAATCAAAATTTTCTTTTTAAAAAATTTTTTTTTAAAAATGTTGAAATATATTATTTTGATTTTACATATTATTATAATAGTACTCATTTCAAATCTTGTTAATGAAATGATTTCTGAACCATACATGGTGAATATTTTCTAATTGAACGAGTAACATTAATAATAGTAGTAATATGGTTGATTTATTTAGTTATTTATCTATTAGGATGAAATTTATCATATACCACAAGCTCAAGAATATTGTAAAGGAAAGTATGATAAATGGGATTCAAGTATAACGACACCACCAGGATTGTGAGTTAAAAAAAAGAGTTCGATTTTATTATTTATTATATACGATTGTGATTTAATTTTCTTATTTTTTTATTTTCGTGATTTTTTTCTAAAGATATATCTATAGCAATTTGATTTTATTACCAATGAGATTTATCAATGACAATCTAAACTTTTATTGTTCTACTAAATTATTAAGAATGACCAATTTGATATTTAGCATTGGAACTTTTATAATAATTAATCAAATATTAAGCATCAAAAACAATGACCGCAATAATAGCAGTAGATTATTGTTAGTATTAAACACTTTTATACTGACAACATTTCCAATTAATTATTTTCATAATTTTTTATATTACACTGAGGCTGGATCAGTATTTTTTATATTATTTGGCTATCTGTTAGCAACTAAAAAGAAGTATTGGCTCAGTTCAATGGTAAATAAATAAATAAATAAATAATAATTTTCAAGTTTTTTTAAATTGTTGTTTACTAAATATATATATATATATATACATACATATATAATTTATGTTAATAATGATAGAGTTGTTTTATTAGTATTTTATTTAGACAAACAAACATTATTTGGACATGTTTTATTCTAGGAACCTCTATATTAAAATATTTATCAACTAGAAGTAGTAATAATAGAAACAATAGGAATCAGAAATTATTTTCATTGGGGAAAGATATAACTCTGGGTATAATAAATAAATATTTAAAAAAATATGAATTTGCATTATCCAATTTTTGTACTTACACTCATCATGCCCTTTTTATTTTATTTATTTATATAGGCCAAGCAATAACAGAAATAATAACATTTGCTAGTTTGATTGTATTGAATCTATTAAATATTTTAATAATATTTTTTCCTTATTTTTTAATTTTAATTGGGTTTGGATTATTTTTGAGATTTAATGGTGGGATCGTGTTAGGTATGTGATTGTGATTGTACATATATATGATTATTTGATTATTATGATTTCTAAATCGATCAATCATTCGTTCGTTATAACAACACTAATCTCATCTTACATCTCAGGAGATAAAGCTAATCATGTTCCAGTTTTTCATTTTCCTCAAATATTTTATTTTATATCGTTTACAACATTTCTATCGTCACCAGCAATTTTTAAATTTAGACACATTAAAATCGTCTTTAGTAAAAAAATTATTTGGTAAATATTAGTTAGTTTACTATTTTTATAGTCACATTTTTATTTACATGATATAATGAATCTATATTTATTATATATATATGTTTAGGATTACCATCAAGTTTATTCCAATAATGCTTTTAATTGCTTATCTAATTAGCGAATTTACGTAAGTCATTATAATATTATGTATGGTGTTTAAATTTTTTCCTGAAATTTACTTTAATACATGATTATTTCCACGCACACGCGCCACACAAACAATAGGTATGAACATCCATTTTTACTAAGTGACAATCGTCATTATACATTTTACATATGGAAGAATATTTATCGTCAACATGCATTAATCAAATACCTATTAATCCCAATTTATTTAATTAACGGATGGATCTTATGGGAAGAATTAGCAAAACGGCAAACTTTTATATGGATTCTGATTTATTCAACGGCAGTTTGTTTATTGTTAATTCCTTCCCCGTTACTAGAATTTAGATATTTTATAGTTCCTTATTTGATTTATAGAATTAATGTGATGAACATGAATCAACCGTTATTACTTTATAGATTAGCATTAGAATTATTGTTATATGCTATTATTAATATAGTAACCTTAAATAATTTTATATTTAAACCTTTTATTTGGAAGCATGATCCACGAAATTTGCAAAGATTTATGTGGTAATAGCTAAAATTAGTGGCTGGCTAGCTAGCTAGCTAACAGCTACTAGGGTAGATACTGTAGGTAGTAAACGTGGGCAGTACTAGATAGGAATCCAAATTTACTTTTATTCATTAATCTATCCGATCATGGTTTAAAATCACATTTTCGATCTTTAAAAAAGAAAATATCTTAAAAAAATATGTTTTTGAATTGTGTAATACTCTAGATATAAACTATTTTTTCTTTGTGTCAATTGTATATGTTGTGAAAATGATCCAATCATTGGGATCATTTTCATTTATTACTAGGTTTTGATAAACGGTTTTTTTAGATTATGTACTTGTAAAAGCCATATAATTATAATCTCTTATAAACCCGTTATCATTAAACAAATATGCAGCAATAATAAATATTTGTTTTAAAAATTCAGAGTTCTATTTCGAGAATGAATAAGGGAAAAAAATAAAAATGTTTTTTATAATGGAAAAATTACTAATCATATTATTGGTCATGTAAACATCATTTGTTGAATATTAAATTTTTTTTTCCGAAAAAAAAATTTACTTCTTTCATCAAATGATCTCAAATAAAGATAAAAATGGAAAGTATTAAATAATTATCGAATAAAAAAATAATAAATAAAAAACCAAAGGGAAATAGATAGATATTAATATGGTGTATTACTTATTTATTGATATGTACTTTGTAGCTCTTTACCTTTTTTTAATGTATTTTTTTTAATCTTTTTATATTTAATTTACATCATTATAACGTAAACAATAATTGACAAATCACACTTTAGTTTGTTTGTTTATAAACATTTAATATATAAAGAAGATGGCTACTCCAATTTTTAAAAAAAAACAAATTTTCAAATTTAAAAATAATAAAAAAAATTAAATTTAAAAAATAAAAAATGTCGACGGAATTATTAACAACTAGTCCACTATTTTCTTCACAAAAACCTCATCATCAAAAAAAAGTTAAATTCACAAATTCAAATAATTCGGATCAATTTCCCAACTTTTCGTCGTCGCCGTCGTCGCCGCCTTCAATACCATCAGGACATTTAGAAAATTCCACAAAGTTTTGGCAATTTAAAGTAGAAGAAGAAATGATTACTTATGTTAGATATGGCAGTATAGATTATGATGGTAGTTTAAAAGAAAGGGCACTTCATGTTCAACAACATTCATGTTACCTTGATGCAAAAAAATTCATTGAAAATTTAATAAATGAAAAAACTAAAGCTGGTTACATTGGTTGGATTAATTGGTAATAATTTTAGAATTTTATTTTTTTCTAGTAATAATAAACCTTTTATAATATGTATATGTAAATATAATAATAATATTAAATCATTATATAAATTATAATAATATAAAATGATAAATGTAAAATAATAATTTTTATTCAAGCCAAGAAATAATTGACTTTTTTATTTTAAAAAAATTTATTCTTAAAAAAGTTATTATAAAACATTTTAATAAATGTTACCAAATTGCATGGAGCGGTGGCCTAATGGATAAGGCATCAGACTTCGGATCTGGGGATTGTGGGTTCGACTCCCACCCGCTTCGTAATTTTATTATAATAACAATTAATTAATATAGACAATTCATTTATTTATTCTTGAAATAAATACCTGTAATTTTTTTTGCTTGCTTTCCTGGTTAAAAAAAGAAAATTAAATATAGTGATCAATAATAATTTTACACTAGTTAATCACAATAAAATTTAGTAATAACATGGGTAGCACAAATCAAAATATGAACTTTATTTTTTTTTTTTTCACATGGTTAACAATAACAACTATGATTCAATAGTACAAACGTGAACTATATAATAATAAATAATAATTCAAGTTAGGTATGGTCGCTTGTGATATAGAGTTATTTATTATTATAGGAAAACTTTATTTACGTGTGACCAAATAAACTTTTTAAACAAATTTGCTGACCCATTTTGAAATTTTTTTTAGTCTTTAATTTTTTATTAATAGGGAGATTATTCCGTACCCGTAAAGAATCCCTAACAAAATATTTTATTAATACTAAGGATTCTTATCATCCGTGACCGCATTATTGTGTGTTTTTTGCGGAAAAATACATACTAATACTAATAGGAACTTTTAACATAAATTACAGAATTATTCCTATTGAAATGAACCATATTAAAATTAATATGCAATTATACAAATTTATATAATAAAACAGTAGTATTTTGATATTGATGTTAATTTTTTTTCTTGATGGTCGCGTGTGGTCAGCGCACAACCATGCGCTAGGATCGCACATGATTTTGAGTTTGAATTTTAGCGACCATCAAATTGGTATTATTAATGGGTAATGGTAATAATGTTATATACTAATATTAATAATTCTTATTGTATGCAACATTGTATTATTCTATAGTATTATTGTTGTCACATTGACAAATTAATATGCGGTCAGCGATTTTAGGTATAAGCTTGTGCGTAAAATAAAATTTGCAGCAGCCGTATCTGTTTGCGTCAGTCGTATCTATTTATGGCAACCGTATCTATTTACAGAAAGCCGTATCTATTTACTGCAGCCGTAAATAACCAATTACGGCAGGTGTCTTTATATGTGATAAAATTTTGACATCGAGAGGAATATTTCACTAATAAATGATATTGATAGCTTAGTAGCGCCATATTTGGATAAATCACAAATAGAGCCAAACACTTCAAATAAAGATGGGAACTACAATTAGCCACAATTCAATTTTTATATATCACAATTAGTCACAATTAATTAAGGAGCCATCTTTACGCCCCAATAGTAGCAACATTGCAACAAAACAAAACATCATCTTAGAGGTTGGAATCGACTAAAATAGTCGACTAAACTTTTTTTTGAACAACTAATAATCGACTACTAATACTACTAATGCTAATACTAATACTAATGCTAATACTAATACTAGTACTAATACTAAAACTAATACTATGCTAATATTATTATTATCTGACCAGTTACGATTTTTGTGTTATATCATTCAAAATGAAAAATTTCTATGGGGAAGAGTATCAATACCATCAATACGATGATGAGGACAATAGTAGTGTGTTGTTGATGATAATTTTACATGTGAATGAATAAACAATTCCAATACAAGGTCAAATAGTTCATTGGCTTCAAGTTCCAATGATTTAAGCGGTGGGTTCCAGAAGACCTTTAAAAAAATGAATCGTAACACGTGGAAGTATTTTGAAAAAGTGAAAGATTCAAAATGGAAATGAAAAACGAAATATTATTATTAAAATAGTCAACTAAGATAATCAACTAAGAGTCGACTAAAGGAAATTTTGACCAACTAGTAGTCGACCAAGGATTTTTTTGAACGATTCCAACCTCTACATCATCTGGTAGTGTATCCATGACTTATGATTCTTCATAACTAAATTTAAATTGGTAATAATTGACTATTGTATTGGCAATTAATATCTAACAAATATAATGAACTAAAAAAAGTTGCTGCTTACTAATTATTTACAACCATGTTGGAATTAAAAAGAAGATTGCCACAACTCAATATTACAAGAATAAAATTTATGCCTTTAATATTAATTATTAATCAAAAATAAAAGTTATAATATCAATAACAACAATATATTTATCTTATAGTTGGCTTGGTCTAAAGACCTCCTAAATTTACAAAAATTTTAAAAGTATAGAAGTCACTTTCTGTCATATCTTTTAAAAAAATAGCCTCATTAGTTGATAGAATAGGTCTCTAGTTTTAATGTAATGAAGTGATTTTTTGTTGCAGAGTCCTATTCTTTGTGCATTTATTTTACTATTACTCGTCGTGGGACATTGCGCAACTACAGGGAGCCCATTAATAAATTTTTTTCGATGCGAAAAAATGAAAAAAAAAATCACGCTTGCATCAAATCATTTCTTGAATTATAAAAAATAAAAATTATATGAAAAACCTTTATTTGACATATTTTTTTTCCAGAAAATCTTGACACAAAATTGGACATTTGTTATATATATAATGACGTACACGCATAACTTTTGGAATAAGCGATAGCTAAGTAATATTCATTTCAGACAATTTTAATGCTTTTTAGGTAGAGTTTAAATCCGCATAACAGATTTGATTTTTTGAGTAGTTATTAATTAATTTATTGTTTTTCTTACTATTCCTTTAAATAGGATTTCAAACAAAGATATTTGAAGTGTAAATTTAATGCTATTTATTTTTCCTATACTCGTATTACTTTAAATAGGATTTCAAAGAAGATATTTAAAGTGTAAATTTATTTTTCCTATTATAATTACGGTTAGACAACTGTCGTAATTGGTTATTTGCGGCAATGGTAACTACCATTATAAAATATTTACAGCTGCTGCAAATTTTATTTTACGACTTATTAATATTCAAATTATTATTATGTAAATAACAAATAAACGGACAAACAATGAATGAATATGATATACAAAAGTGCATAAAATAAAACAAACATTAATAATATTAAAGGATTTCAATTCCTTTTGCGATTCATGCCAAAAGTCTGTTTTTTTACAATTTAAATGATTTGTTAGAATAATGTCAAAAGTCTTTTTTTACAATTCGCCAAAAGACCATTTTTAAAATTCACGCCAAAAGTCTAACTTTTACAATTAAATGATCTGTTAAGATAATGTCAAAAGCATTTTTTTACAATTCGCCAAAAGACCATTTTTACAATTCACGCCAAAAGTCTAACTTTTACAATTTAAATGATTTATTAGGATAATGTCAAAAGTCTTTTTTTGCAATTCGCCAAAAGACCATTTGTTAATATTAAATAATAATAATTATTAAATTTATTTAAGGAAGTGAGGTCAAAACCACTTCACCATATCGGGTGTGATTTAAGATATTTTAATATCCTGTGGTAGCTGTATCTATTTGCGTCAGCCGTAGCTATTTGCGGCAACTGTATCTATTTACGGCAAATTGTAGCCACCAACAGCTATTTATGGCAATGGTAGCTACCAGTCCAAACATTTACGGCAAGTTTCTTCATCAGGAAACTTTTCCCGCCATAATATTACATCCGTAAGTTTTAATATGAAATGTCGTAATATTTCACATAAAAAGGATGTAATATTTACACTGAATGTAATAATTGCGTAATTTTTGTCCAATTTTTGCATAATACACAGGCAAACTCGATAAGTCGGCCGCATAATTTATATTATCAAGTACTTTAAACAATTGATTACTGCGGACCGACTTATCGAGTTTGCCTGTGTATTACACTATTTATGTAAGTTTATGGCGGGCCCCATAATATTACGTAAATTTGTCAGAAAAAATTTCCTGATGTTTAGTAGAGACTAATATTAATATTATAAAACAATGTGTATTTGCTGTAAAGATTTATTATTTATAAAACTGTTATCATGTCTTTTTCTAGTCTCCAAATCTTTGTGCTGAATATTTCAAAAGAAACCAATCATACAATTGTCTAAAATGCTCAGAATGTGATAAAAATTTTAACATGTGGACATACAGTGTGTAACAAAAAAATTGACCTTCATTTATTTATAAATATTTATTTAAATTGAGCATACAATAGCTTGTTTAAAAGCCTAAAAACAAGAAATTTATTGATATATATATATTAATAATTGATTCGTTCGCCGTTACTATCAATTATCATCTGGCAACGATTATTCATTGACGAAACAAGGTTATACAACATAGAACTTGGAATTTTTTCCCATTCCTCGACCAAATACTGCCGCAACTCGCTAATATTTGCTGGCATACGCTTTTCTACATTACGTTTGACAATACTCCATAGGTTTTCTATGGGATTAAGGTCTGGGCTGTTAGCTGGCCAATCGGTGACTTCAGGGAAGTACTCATCGAGGAAATTTTTGGCAACTCGACTAGTGTGCTTCAGGTCATTGTCTTGTTGGAATCTCCACCGCCTACCAAGCATCCTTCTAATTTCTGGAAGGTGCTGGCGCAAAATTTCAACATAAAAAAACTCCGATCGCGTTTACTTCGTCGAAAATTATTTCGTCGACACCCGTTTCGTCGAAAGTTTGTTTCATCGAAAGTTCATTTCATCGAATTTTCGTTTCGTCGAATGTTCATTTCGTCGAAAATTATTCATCCTCGAGCCAGAGACCGAAAGAGTTAGATGTGAGGAGTGTGGGAAGTTAGTTAAGAAATTAGGTGAGGAAAGCGGAGTGTGTGGGAAGTGTGAGGAGAAATTTGTTTAATGAAGTTTTTTTTTTGTGACGAAATAATTTTCGACGAAATGAACATTCGACGAAATGAACTTTCGATGAAACAAACTTTCGACGAAATGAATCAGACCCATAAAACTCTCCATTTATGATCTCAGTGAAGCAAAACAAGCTAGTCTTCCCTTTAACACAAAAACCGCCCCCAGGCAAAGGCTTTTTGTCGGTCTTTAGGAAGTAGCCGAATAGGCTTTGGACCCCTATACCATCGTTTTATTGTATTGGAAGGCTGTTTCGTCAGAGAACAAAGTCCTTTCCCAACTATCATTTAGGTGATTCCTAGCCCATTCTACTCGCTTTGCCTTGTGATTAACCGTGAGTATTGGGGTACCAGTTGGAAGTGCATTGTTGTAGCCAAGCTCTTTCAATCTTCTCGCTACAGTCATATGCGATACAGAATTTTCATTATTGGATAATTTTATTGCCAGGGTTCGCAAAGATGTGGAACTGTCATTGCAAATGTATTGCTCAAGCTCATGCGTCATCGCTGATCCTATCTTTTTTAGACGACCATTACCTCCCTTATGTGAAACATCCCGGTTTCTTTTATTTTTTTAATATTATATTTGACTGTTGATAGGGGAATGTTAGTTTTTGTGTGAAGTTCCTTTGGGGAATGTATTTCTTGGTTCCAATAATAAAGAAGCGTTGAACGTTGCAAATCGAGCTTGTTTGATGACATTTTTTTATGTTGACAAAACTAAGATTGATGGTTCAAAAAGTTCGTTTTTACAACATAGGGGCTTAGTATGATTGTTTGATTTAATTGGATGGGATTTAATTGCTTATTCGTGAAACTATATTGCTTTTGAATTTTGCATCATCGGAGGTCAATTTTTTTACTATAAAATGTTACAAATGTGCCCCACAAATCACTAATACACAGTACATCATATAGTAATGGATAGCAAAATATGTCCGTCAATCATTTGAAACAAAAATAAGACACGCCTTTAATACATTTACAGTAGATATAATTTATTCAGATATATGACAATTTGTTATTACAATTTGTCATTACAAAATAGATATATTACATTGACATGTTAATAATTGCATTATACCCTTTAGCAAAAACATCCAAGCATTGTAGTTAATGATATTTTTATTAATAATCACTAATTTATTACTTTTTCCGTGATCTATATTTTACTATTCAGAATAATTAATAAGTGTTTTTTTATACAATTGACAAACTGATAGTAAAGTAATACTTCAATCACATAAGCCACATAAATGTTCGATATGTTCAAGCTTTTATAGGATCTTGAGCTTAGGCAAATGAATAAATGAATGAGAGTCAACACCTCAAAACATGCGGATTCGCCCAGGTACAAAGTGTGCGAATTCGTGCAATCTGAGCGAAAACGCACAATTTGAGCGGATTCGCGCAATTCAGGCTAATATGTATATATAAAGAACTTGATTTCGACCCAATGTAAAAGTAATTTGGTAATAAGTCAATTAGTTTCGACTAAATAAAACTAAATAAATAAAATAGTAATATTTTATTTAAATAAACTTTTATCTTCTTTAACCAAAATTATTCGCTAATACCAAAATCAATTCATTGATCCCCTATTCATTCTGATCCACACAAAACAAAAATAATTGTTATCACCAATTAAAATACGCTCTCCCAAATTTAATCAGTGACAACTTGGTGCGAGCTGTGTGGAAACTTACACCTAAGAAGATATAAAAATCAAAAATCTCAATTGAATCTACGGATTCTTTCAAATTTATTTCTACATTTTACTTTTACTTATTCGTTTATTTTTCTTATTCTATTTTCTTTATTTCAATTTTTATTTCAATTTTATTTTACCTTGCGAGGTAGTTTTTATTATTTTATTTAATTACCTTTTGAGGTTAATTATTACTTTTATTTTATTTTATTACCTTACAAGGTTAAACAATTTTTTTCTATTCTTATTGAAGAAACGTAAATGCAATTAAGAGATTATATTTCCGAAATTATTGAAGAAGAAATTTTCATTCAAGTTTACAAGGGAGTCCTCCAAGGAGAAATCAAAGACCCAAAGTAATTCATCTAGTATTTAAATATTTTTCTGAGAACCCAAATCAACTATTCCAACTACATCATCAAGAAGTAGAAAAACCATCTAGAAATCCTCACTCAAATAAGAAGTGTTATTCCTGCGGGATAAAAGGGCACATAAAAAGACACTGCAACATTCAAGGACTAGTGGAAGAAGAAGAAATCGAATTTGTCTTCCAGAAACCATCAAGAAAAGAAGATTCGGAAGAATCAATTAAAGAAACATTTATATTTCAGGAAGAAGTTCCTTTTTACGATATTCCTGACGAAATGCCTTACAACGAAGATCCTTATGAGGATTAATTGAATGAACATAGACCCAAGCGAAGAAACAATCCAAATTATCCAGGAAAACACAAGGATCCATAACCAAGTACATCAACAATACCCACACGTAAGGGATATATCACAAGCACATAA
>CAJVPN010000125.1:0-43109 GCA_910592215.1 Entrophospora candida
TATCTCTTTATTTGAAGGCTCTGATACGATTTTTATTTATATAGTTTTTACATATATTCTTATTTTTTTAAAAAAAAGTTTGTTATTGATCGGCATTATGTTACATCACCTAATTTTGATTTAATTAGGGCATCTCACACCCCAGTCCACTATGCTGCAAGAAGCAGCATGATGGAAGTTTGATTTCATTGGCTAAATTTTGTGATGATCTCCCTTCCAGATATCACACAAAAATTAAATTTTATTGGCTTGATGATCATTTCTGAAACTAGATTTTTCGGGCGAACTCTGAATTTAAATATTATTATTATTATTTTTGATCATGTTATTATGACCATGTTTTTTCTATTTTAAATAATTGAATTCGAACAGTCACACAATATAAAAAAGATCACCAATCAATTTTGTCACATGTGACAAATTCAAATGTCCACTATGCTTATTTTATCATATATATCTTATGGTATAATGAACATATAGTATCAAATATATGCCTGAAGATCTTGACAATAATAATATTAATAGTAATAATAAAAAATGATAGATAACTATTAATATTTGATTTAGTTCACATCCAAAAATATTGTCAGCCTTTAATGATATTAATATTAATAATGTTCAATTAACCAATCAAATTAAACCTTATATGGTGAAATAAGTAGGTTTAAACTTTTTTTATTGTATATACAAACTTCCACTCCTTTAACATGATTTTTAACACTCCAAGGATATTTTTTTAACAGCATATAGTAATTTACTATCCCAAATGACCAGATATCAATAAATTTGTCATATTCATATTGAGCAGTATCACAATCACTATCATTATCTGTTGTAAACATCACAATTCTATCTTTGAATTCCTTGGCAAGTTCAGATGCAACAAATAAGGGTGTCCCAACTAAATCTGTGCTGGTCTGTTCAATATAATTGCCCATGCTGTCAGTAGATCCTTCTATTTTTTTTGACTCACCAAAATCAATCAACTTAACTTGATTAAAACTAGAATCTGTAAACATGATGTTGTCAGGTTTGATGTCTCAATGCATTATGTGATTTTCGTGAATGTACTAGAGGGAATAAAAAAATTAAAATGTTACTATATGTAGTATAAAAGATATATATACAACTATGGTAATGTTTAAAATGATTAAATGTAATATTTGAATACAATATTAATAAAAATATAATAAAAATGTTCTTGCCTTTATAGCTGAACAAATTTGGAAAGCAAAATTTTTCCAACATTGGAAATTTATAAAACCATTTAATGTTTTAATATAATCCTCCACAAAGATAAGGTAAAATATTCTCCTTGTCAAAATAATCATCAACTACCTTTATAATATTCTCATGGTCCAATATTTTCAAAAATATCAATTTCATTTCTATATTCAATTATTCTGTTTTTGTCATATTTTCCATTATTGACATTGATAATTTTAGCAGCATAAATGTTTTCATCATTACAGTTATTTGATCTAACTTTTTTAACTATGCATGATTTGCCAATTTTATTATGGTCATTACTGCCATCTTCATTATTTATAACATGATATATTTCTCCTGATTGAGCAGGTAAATGATTCTTTTCTTCTATAAATAGATTGTAAGGATCAGTTTTGGCATATTCAATAAATTGCATTTCTATATAAACATAATTGAATAGATAAAATATTAACCTAATATACAAACATAAACATATATGTAAATTAATTGATTTATACTACTTACCAAAAGAGCCGCTTTTCAATGAGGCATTTTTTAGCATTACCATGGTGAGACGATATTATCAAAATAAGTTCTGCCAATTCCCAGAATACTAGGATATTTTTTTGCATTATGATCTAAGCAGTAGAAGGTTCATTTTATTGGTCCAGATTTATTTGTTAAGATTTCACCATTCATGTTCTGATTTAGAGAGAGATCATGCAATTCAACAAACTCTTTTTAAATATATTTAATTGATAAATAGATAAAATAATAAAATTAGAAATAATTAAAAAATCACAATATATACCTTAACTGTATATTTAAAGACCACCTACTAAAGTATCTGAAGCAATGTTATTTATGGTATCATGTCTACCTCGTGTTGAACTTATAATACCATTAATAGTATTATATCCATTTGTTTATTTTATTAATCATGAAAATTAATAATGATGATAACGATGATAATAAATAATAATTAAAAAACTCTAATAATACATTCAGTATTCCACCACGTCTTGTAATTGAATTAAACATTGTGTTTAATTGTTTCCACAAAACTCTCCATCAAATTAAGCTTTGCATGCAATTCTCCCGATGCTGTTATAATAATACTAGTTTATTATGATGAATGTACTTGCTAAATATGTTGTTCAGTAACCATAACATAAGTCATCCATGATTCCACGACTTGGACTTGCACCAACGATTTCTTTGATATGCGAAAGAATCCAAATTAACTATTCAAAAAATCTGATGCTGCTACTGTATCTGGATTTATGAATCATTATCATAATAATAAATTATTATTTTAATATTGCAGAAATTTTGTCACACATTAACAAGTTAAATATTCAAATAATAAGGAAAATAAATAAATAAAAATGTCGACAACTACAGATATTATGGATGATAACAGCAATGATAATTATAGTAGTAGCAGCGGTGAAGAAGAAAATAAAGAAGACAATTCAATTACAAAAAAAGAAGAATTATTATTAAGAAACGACAGATCACTGACAGATATTTTATTAATTACTGATAAATTGGAACCACTTGTAAATAATAATTTCTTGGAAATAATTTATTTTTACATATTTTATTTAAAAAAAAGGGTTTATATTCATATTTTATTTACTCTTCTTGCTTCCGAAAGATTCCTGACAGCGTGACAGAATACTTTCTTACTAGATCTGGTTTTTCTTGTGACGATGATAGAATGTAAGTTAATGAATGATATCTAATATCATGGATATAGATCTAATATTAATAATAATTATAATTTAAAGAATGCGTCTTATGTCGATTGCGACACAAAAATTCATAGCAGACATTGCAACTGATGCATTTCAATACTGTAAGATAAGACAACAAAGTAGAAAAAATTTTGGAAAAGTAAATTTCTATTTATTCCTAAATTTCTTTAATTAATTAATTATTCACTTTTTTGTTTTTTTTAAATGAATTGCTAGCAGCGCAATAAAACAGTTCTAACGTTAGAGGATCTTTCTGCTGCATTATCCGAATATGGGATCAATGTTAAAAAGCCTGATTATTATAGAGCTTAGGTGTCGATTAATTTAGATATAAATCGGTATATATTATATACATATAGATAGAAAAACATTACAATCACATATACATATTATCAAGTAATTTTATTATTTATTAATTTTTTATTTTTATATAATAACATTTTTTCTAATCTTGATTTAATTAAAATCTATCGCTCAAGATAAATTATATTATACAATAATAATTTCCAGTGAGATTTTTAAAAAATTCATGATGCCAATCAAATAATTATGAAATGTCAAAGTGAATTCGTCCCAAGCAATAGGGCTCATTTGATTTGAAACAAATATATTTTAGTTTCATTATTAATTCAATTTATAATATTATTGATTGCCACATTTTCCCACATAATAATCAAGATTATAGCTCTTTCCACAATGTTAAAATATCCCGAACATTATTAACTAGATCATTACAAGCATTTCTCTTAAAAAAATAATGATAGACCAATGAACATTCCGGTTGGGTGTTTTTTTTTGCAGACTGAATTTTCTCGTAATAATTAGTATCGATTGTAACTAAAATTATAAAATTTATTTTATTCATTTTCAACGACCAACATCTAACTATACGTTAGATGTTGAATCAAAATGATTACAAATTAGTTCTTACATCCAAAGTATACGATGAGCCTATTTCCGAAATTATCAGTCGTAACCCGGTTATCATACGTCAGTAAAATAATATCTGCTGGTCTGTCCAAGTGCAGCAGGTAATACCAAGTTATTGCGTGTTGCTTCCATTAATTAAGTCAAAAAAGATCCACATAAAAATCTAATAATATTAAATTACTTGAAAAATTCAATGTGATGAGAATTTAATACTATATTTGAAGGTCTTGAAAAAAGAGCAAGCCTGGCATGATTGTTATGAATTTTGTTCTCATATCAAAAAGCATCTATTAGTAATAATGAAGTCTAAAAGTTGAAAGAATGCCAACATAAATAATGACTAAAATGATGATCAAATAATTAGAAAACAATTTTGAAGTGGTTTTTATTATGGTTACCAGAGTTCGACGATCTATTTCAAAATTTCGTTACTACCAAGTACAGAAGTACAACATTCCGATGGCGAAGATTCTTCGGATTCCTTTACAATAAAATAATACAAGACTCTTTTATTAAAAATATTAATTAATTATTTGAAACTTTGAGCCAATTCATTTCTTTATAAATATAATCTTTATAATGGGTGGTTGGCATCACACTTTTCGTAACTGTATGTAACACGGTCATCAGAATTAATAAGGTATCATCAAACTCGGGCAGAGTCAACGTTGAAAATTTTACATAATTTCACGGCATTATTATAATTGCATCCACCACACCAATAATAATAATACTCTTCATGTAAATATTTCAATATTTATATCGAGCTTTTCAAGAAGGCCAATAATAATATCAGTTACCAAAATTGATTGATTATAAATTTATGTATTTTTCTTAAAAAAAAACTCCCAATAATTTTCATTAATTACTTCTAGCTTAGTAAATTTACCATCATCATCATCTTTGTCATCATCTTTAGCCAATGGTATTCTTGATAATGGTCTCCAATTAAAAATCGTCAGGATTAACATCACCACCATGATCTTGTGTTTCGTTTCCTTGGAATTTGAATAATATTGTATGTACAAATGTATTGATAAAATTCATCATTAATATAATTTCACTATTAAATTAATCAATAATTGTTTTTATTTGAAAAGCTTTTCTTGTATCCAAAAAGTTTCACATATTTTTTGTAAAGCTTTTAATTGTGCTCGTATACGTTTATCAAGATGTTATTGTCTAATTCGTTCACGAAACGTGTTTTCGTCCACTTTGATTTTCTTTGTTCTTCTTTCATATCCCACCTTGGCCTTTTGCTTAAGCTCTGCAGACATTCCTAAACCATGTTTATCTTTATATACAGGTTACAAAAGAAATTTTTTTTAATAATCTCTTATAAAATACACACAGAAACTCACGGCATATCATCAAAGATATGGCCTTGTTTAATTCAATGCTCAAAGGTTCTGTTACATCCTCATTTTTAGAACTTCCACCCAACACCATCCCCTTTCTATATCCCCATTTTTTTAATATTTTCAACCCAGGTGATTCAATGTTACCCTCCTTGTCATTCTTTTTGTCAAGTCCTTTTTCACGACTTGCTTTTTCAAGTTCTTGTCTTAGGCTTATATATCCATGATTAGATAAAAGTTTTTCACGGTGATGTTCCGAGTATGTTTTTGTTTGATGTTGATTGATCTGCTAAATATCTTGATATGTAATTCTCTGTTTCTGAAATCAGTCATTTTATTAATTTTTGTGATACAATAATTTCCGATTCAAATAATTATGAGGATTTCTCTTACTATTTTTTCAAATAGCTATAAACCAAATCGCCTTCAAAGTGATTTGATCTCTCGACAATTCAACAATAACAACAATAAGAATTTATTAATAAATATAATAAAAAGAAAATTTAACAACTCATCTAGTATTAGTAGTGATAGTAACAGTAAGGATTTCTTGATTGATTATTTATTTATTTATTTTATTATTAAAATAACAAAATAAACTCATATACAGCTGATAGTGATAAAAATATTCAAGATGATCCACATTCAAAAATCATAGAAATTCTTCGTGAATCGTCTGCATCAAGTAATATATATATATGTGTGTGTGTGTGTGTGTGTATTTCCAAGAATTTAAATTAGACAAAAAATGATTCATGAGGGAATTATTATAATTGATTAGGTCCATCACAAACAACTGATTCTCAAGTTAAATATGCAAGACAATTTATGGAGGGTGAAGTAAGAAAAATTATTTTTATTAATCCCGGTCATTAATATGCATACATCATTCACATATTTATATATTTTATATAGTTGTATTCACCACAAGATTTAGACGAAGAAAGTTATAAAACAAAACGTGTTGGAAGATTTATTAGGAAAACTCCAAATGTAGATGTTTTTACAAAGTTGAATCTTGATCCATTAGTAGAATATAAAGTAATCAATAAAAATAAATATTTTTATGAAATTGAAATTGATTGATGTTGATGTTGATGTTGATGGTCTATTCACCTAATCATCCATTTCTAGAATTTTACATTATTATCAAATTTCGTTTCTGACATGGGTAGAATATTACCAAGATCAATTACAGGTATAAATAATATATGTAATGTACTGATAAATTTTTATAGATGAATTTTAAAAAGCTTTGTTGATTTATATAGGATTAAGTTCAAAACATCAACGAAAAATTGCAAAAGCAATTAAGCGTGCAAGGTCATTTGGTAAATTACAAATTATTAATAAAAATATAAAATATAATATAATATAATACAGTAATATAATATAATCAATTAATTAATATTTATTTCTGTTTTTATTTAAAAAAACCATATGTATTAAAGGCTTGATACCATCAACACACAGAAGACATATTAATAAACCTGATTTTAAAAAGAACTAATGATTTTCAATAAAATAAAATTTCTATCTAATATTTAATATAACCACAAGTTGGCATTTATCTCTCTAAAATCAATTCTTCCCCTCAATACAAAATAAAACAATTTCAAATTGGTTTATAATAATTTTGTTCAATCAATAATAATATAATTGGTTGAAACAAAGGTCGATACTTATTATCTTTACTTTCAGGACCACCTCTTGTTAAATCTTCCCAAGTAACCCATTCCCATACCTCACATTTATCTGGTTCCATGTTCTTACAAAAATAAAATAAATCAAAGTAAGTTGTATTAAAATTATTTTAATAATAATAGTAATAATAATAATAATAATAATAATAATAATAATAATAATAATAGTAATTAATGATTGATTGATTACTTTGGGCATAGAATTTTTGTCAATCACCTCACCACGCATAAAAATAGCTACATAATGAAGATTATCGGATAACATTGGCATGTTAATAATGGCTTGATATTGAACATTTTTAATTTTTAAATTTGTTTCTTCCAATACTTCACCTGATAAAGATAAAAATAACAAATTAATCAATTTATAAAATGCATATACAACGCGTATAAATATAACCTACGCTTTGCACAATCTTCAAATGATTCTCCAAAATCTAAATGGCCTAATGAAAATAAATAAAAGCTTCGATGATGATAATCTTCTTGATATTAGTTGTTGAGAATATAATAATTGTAATAATTGTTACCTCCAGGAAGTTGCCACGTCCCTGTTTAAAAATACATATTTAAAATAAATTTAAACTAATTAAATAAAAATATCAAAAAAATTCGAACGTACCAGAACCGTGAGAACCTTTTCTTTTCCCAATCAAAAATTTATCATCTTTTACTACAAAAACACCTAAACCGACTCTAGGATGATTACATATTTGATGACGTTTATTAACTGATAATTGGTTTGAAGAAGACATTTATGATTCTTGTAATAAAAATTCGACCACGCACAAACCAGTACAAATATGGAAATTATCTGCGTGAAATATGGGAACACATTTTGTGATTTTGTGGGGTGTTTGGGTAACGTCGAATGTTTTTAATTTAATATTTTAAATATTAATATTAATATTAATATTAAACATATACACATTTCTATTTTCGAAGCTGATTTTTAAATTCTGACTTTTAATTGGTTGAACTAAGGGTAAAAACTTGTCCGCTTTTGGGCATCTTGATTATCTCCTTTTTATAATTAAGGGTTGATTCATCGAAATCTTCACTTTTTTGAATTCGTCAAACAATTTGTTTGCTTTTAAAGAGCATCTTTTGAAATGTTTTTTGTCCCTACTAATAATAACATTTTTGTGCCTCGATCAGCTATTACTATTATTACTATTTTCATCATCAAATGAAAAACTTCTATCCCTTCAAAACATAGTTATTCATATAGTAATTTTATAATTTACTCTCTTTATTTTGATTTAAAGAAAAAAAAGTAAATGTGATAAAAAATTTATCACTTAAAATGTTCGTTTTGTCACAGGATGCAGATTTGTTGAAAAGAAATTATTTTCTTCGGAACAATTAAAAAATCAACAGCTCTTTTCTATTTTAATAAATCAAAAAAAACAATAGATTGATTATAATGATCAGATGTAACAATCTTTTCATTTTAGAAAAATTAGAAATACAAAATTTTAATTAGTAAAACAGTTAATTTCTTTCTACATTACGCTACTTGTTAATGATAAAGTCATGACTGAACGTGCAAAAATTATTCCACGTTGGCTTACAGAAGTACGCCCTACCACTTCAAATGCTGCACCTTCAACATGGACATTACCAAATACTGGCTCTTTACTTAATGGAAACAATCAGACCGACTCTTCTAATTCTAGTTTTACTACTAGAGGTGGCAGTCGAACTGATACAACAACAAATCAATACAAAAAACAACTATCACCATCTAATGATTTTAATAATAATAATAACAACTATATAACAAAATATAAATTCAATAGTTCATTAACAGCTTTATCGGCTTCGCCTGATCAAACTCGTGCTGTTGTTGTCGGACGTGAAGGCTGTTGTGAATTATCAAATTTAAATTCTTTTTTTTTTTAAAAAATATAAAACTTGCTAATAAATTTAATAAATTTATTTTATATACCACATAGTGCTGAAAATTTTGAATGTATCAGGCAATGAGATTACGGAAGAATTGAAAGTTAAGGTTGCGAATAAATATAATAGCAATGATGTTAAATGGGGAAATAATAGTTAGTATTATAAAATGACATTTGTTTTTACAAGAAACAAATGTGCGGGGGAGTGTATGTGTGATGATTGATTATTTTTTAAATTATCATTTGATCTACGTGAAATTTATGTATTTTAGTTTCAAGAAACAAAATAGCTACTGCTGCTTCAAATGGTTTAATTGTTATTTGGGATATAGGAAATGGTAGATCAAGGATTGGTAAGAAGATTCTTCTTTTATTATGCGTGTGTGCGCGCGCATTTTTTCGTTAAAACATCTTTTTATTCTCTCTTCCTCCTTAAATAATAAATATTCTAATAATAAAAATATTTACAGATCGAAGAATCAATGAACATACACGTGCTGTTAATAGGATATGTTTTAGTCCAATGCAAGGTTCATTATTGTTAAGCGCCTCACAAGATTGTACCATGAAATTGTGGGTGGGTATTTCTGGCTTGCTTATTATGTAGTTGAATATGTTAAATTTTTAGTAAATAAAAATTTTATTTATTTAGGATCTTAGAGATCCAGAAAAGGCAAGATACACATTTCAAGGAAGATGTGATGGTGTTCGTGATGTGCAATTTAATTCAATGAATCAATATGAATTTGCGGCTGCATTTGATAATGGAACAATTCAGGTGAAATAAATAAAATATTATCTATCTGTATGTATTAATATAAATATATTCTGACAAATTTTTTTTATTTAATTAAAGAAATGGGATATTAGGAAGCCATCAATTCATCAAAAAAGATACAATGCACATATTGGATCAGTGTTATCTGTTGATTGGAATTCTGATGGCAGAACAATTGCTAGCGGAGGACGTGATAAAATTATCAAAGTTATGTTTAATTGTTTTTGTATTAATAATAATGATGATGATGATGATTATTATTCTAATTTTTAATATTTTTGAATAGATATGGGATATGAATTCGGATAGTAGAAAGTCAAAAAATGCGATTAATACTATGTCAGGTATATCTTATATCAGATGGAGACCAAACTATCCGAATGAGATTGCATCATGTTCATCGTTGGTCGATTCAAGAATATTTGTTTGGAATGTTAAAAGACCTTACATCCCAAGTTATTCCTTCGAGACACATGAAGAGGTTCCAACAGGTATTTTTAATTTATAAATCTTGTAAATAATTTTTCATGTATTTTCATAACCATAATAATTTTTGCTTTAATAGGAATTTTATGGCATGATTGTGATGTGTTATGGTCTTGCTCAAAGGATAAATATTTTATGCAACAATATATCAAAGGATCGTATCGACCCTTGGATTTATTAAGTAAATGTGGAATTGGTTGGAGTATTTATGATCAATTAGCATTTGCTGTAGACAAACCCAACAACAATAATGATATAATTGATGATCAGTAAGAATTTATTAGATTTTTTTTTTTTCACCATTGAAATATAAAAAAAGCTAATATAATAAATAATCATACTCATGTGGGCAAGCAGAAATATTAGGCAACAGAATCAAATTAAAAAAACGCAAAAATATATACCTCCTGGAACGATAGATTCATCAAATGAGGTAATTTTAATTAATTAGTCAGATTTGTTTTGCATATATTTTTTAATAATAATATCAATGATAATATTAGGGTTACTACAAATTACAACAAAAAACTGGAATGGCATCTTTTAAAACATTTGATTACAAAGCATTTTCATACCTTGCAGAAAATTATATGATTTCTAATCAAAATATTTGGGAGACTTGTGAACATAATGCAAAAGTAAACTATTTTATTCTTTTATTGTTAAAAAATCACATTTAATACTAATCGTCTTATTTATTTATTTAGATTGCGCAAGATGCGCAAAAATTTAAAACAGTACAAACTTGGAAAATAGTTCAATTGTTACATGAAAAAATAGATAATAATATTAATGATAATAAAAATGGTAGTTATAATTTATACAACATGCTTGTCTAGATTTAGTTTAAATATTAATGAACGAATATTTAGATCAAAATGGAGCTGAAGAACAACACTCTAAAGAGTCTCATTCACACGGCCCTTTGAAATCAAGATTTTATTCCAAAGCGTCCAATAATTCAGCGAATGAAAACAGTAGTAGTAATAATACACCAACAGAAAAAACATCAGAAGGAGGAGCAGGAGCATTAGACGTAATAAAAATTCTGCTTTCATTGATTTGTTAATTTATTTTATAATCATTTTCTATTAATATTATTAGGATGATGATTCATCAATTGAATCAGAGGAGAGTGAAGATGAATTTGTTCAAGAAGACAAATCATCTACCAATCACAAAACTTTACGTAATCAAAAAAGTTCTGCTAAATTATCAGAAAATGCTTTTATTTGTGGACCAACTATAAAGACAAGTTTAATGCCATCATTAGTTCAAGAACAAATAATTTCACAATTATTAGATTATTATTCAGAACAGGTGAACATTTATTTAATTATTCCAAAGATAAAAATTACATTTTTAAATTTTATTTATTTTATTTGTTATATAGGGAGATGTGCAGATGTGTGTCACTTTAATCCTTGTGATTGGCGATAGGATCAAGCTTAATAATGAAAGAGTAGAACAATGGTTTTTTTCATATATTGGTTTGTTTTTATCGTTATCATTTAATCAACGTAACCACTATTTATAATCAGAACCGTTTATAATTTATCTTTAATTTTCATACATTTTAGAATTATTACATAGGTTTCAACTTTGGGTAACAGCCACAGATATCATTTCTTCTTGTCCAATCGCAGCAGTTTCAATGCTAAATCAAGTAAATATTAGAATTATCATTATTGATATTTTTTTTTCTATAATTATAATTATTAAATGTCTCACATGTCTTTATTAATATTAGCAATCTACAACCATTTATACTACATGTAATAATTGTTATAAACATATTCTAAATAATTCTTTGAAAAGTAATGGATTTTGGTCATGTGATAAATGTCATAAATTATTAAATCCTTGTTCAATATGGTGGGTTAATATTATTATTTATTGAATTTAATATTCCATGAAACATTTTTCATTAAAAAAAAAAAATTTTTTTTTAGTCATAATACAGTTAAAGGTCTTTATACTTGGTGTCAGGGTTGTAGTCACGGAGGGCATTTAACTCATATGAAACAATGGTTTAGTCGAAACAATGAATGTCCAACTGGATGTGGTCATAATTGTTCTATAGGGAATTTTTTATAATTTTCAATTTTTATTTTTGATTCAATGATTGATGAAAATTTGAAATATTCATATATCATTGTTGATATTACAAATAAATCATAAATGAATTTGAAATAGCTGGAATGCTGGAATGATTTAATACCATACCATTCCTCACCTTCTCCAATAGTTCAAGAAGAATGGAAAATTTAGTTTCTGTGTTGAATAATTCAATTATCTTTATTACAGGCCCGACACAATCATTACACACAACAATACCTACTTACCTTTCCAAAAACAATAGTAAATTGCTTGAAATGCTAATTTTCTCGAAACATCATTTTCACAACACGGATAGTCCGTTTCTATTGAATTCCAAATTCACATGGGCCATGTTTTTAATGAGCTGAAATCAATATTTGGATTTACCTTAAAAATACAGAAATTTCCCTCCTTACACAAAATATCCATTTTATTGAAATATAAAAAATTTTGGTTTGCATTTTCAGTGCAAATTTGCACTAAATTTGCACCATTGAGGGGACATGATATCAAAATTTTGGTCAAAATTAAACACATTAGGAATTTATGATGATATTTTTTTGCAAGTTTTAGTATGTCGATAGTAACTTGTGTAATAAATCCCAAATTTCCAGATCAAATATAAGAAAAAATTTATTTAAATAGCCAAATTTACTATTATATGCAGATTCTCCAATTTTTATCCGATATGCAGTTTCACTATTACTGTTTAGCTACTGAATCCCGAATTTCAGCAAGTACTTTAAATGAAGCTGCACGACAAAGCTCATAACAATTAAAATACTAGATTCATTATTTATGATAAAAATATTAAAAATATAATATTAGTTAAAAAAATAGATAGATAATAATAATAAGTTACAATGAATAAATTCCAATTTACCTGCTCTTCACTATAAATACCAGAGGAATCACAAAATATTAAGTTTGAAGACGTGTTATCAAACGCAAAAGTATGCGCAGATTGTAAATTCTAAAATTTTTAAAAAAAGAATATATCAAAGAAATATTATTAAGGAAATGTAATCAATCAAGAAATATTAATTTATTTTTTTACAACCTCCATTTCTTGTAATGTAGGATCCACTAATATCTCATCATTTTTATCTAAAATACACGATACTGCTGTCACTACATTTTTCATTGGAATTCCTGCATCCATCAAAGCCAAAGTAGTTGCATTAATTGAAGTCGCTAAAATCTATCCATTATAAATGATTCAAGGTAGTAATAAATAAATAAAATTTTTCATCACCTTTATATTAATTGATAAGTTAAAAAATATGATGTAAAGGATACGCTTCCGTCATCTTCCATCACTTGTGATACGATTTGAATTAAAGTTCTTGGATGAAGACCTGATTGAATGACGCTTTCAAAAATGGATCGTAAAATATATTCATGCTTTTTATCCTTTGTACCTATAGTAAAAAAAACCAATAAAAAAAAAATCTACATCTTTTTATTTTGAAATAAAAAGTTTGGTACCTGGAGTACCAACCAAAGGTCTGACTACTACATCGATTGTTGCTTTATCTAATTTTTCGTCACGTATTTTTACTTCTGCTGGACCATTCACTGAACAAATAACACACGACTCGCCTAAAAAAAAAGTCATTAAATATTAATGGTATTGAATTTCCTTATAAACTTATGAATATTATAATTACCAAATTTAAAACTTGCAGAACCATCTCGAGTAAGTAGACCCTGCCTAATTGAGATTGGTCTGATTGATGACGAACTTCGTTCTCTTGCATAAAATGACATGAAAAGATTTTATAATTATTTTATCATGTAGATCAATAATATGTACGACAAACGATAAAAATCTTTCCCACAAAATGCACGAAATTTTGACATTACAATTTGGACACTTTACAAATTTTATAGGAACTCATTTTTGGAATACACAGGTTTTGATTCATAAAATTTTCGTTGTTTTAATCTTAATATATAAAAGAAAATACGTTTATATTTTTATGAATTTAACAGGATTCTTATTTTTCATATGATTTGGAAAATACTCATGAACCAGGAATTTTACACGATGTACTTTACAGATCAGGAATTACTCAAAAGGTTGTAATAAAATAATATATCATCATGAGTAAACTTGGATTATTAACTAATGTTTGTAAAATATGATTCAGGGAACTGAAACTTATATGCCAAGACTATTGGTTTATGATTTAAAAGGTATTTTCTAAAATATTTATAGAAAATTCATCTTATTCATTTATATATTTTCCCTTCAAAAGGTGGATTTGGATCAATCAGAAAAATGAATAAACTTTATGAGGAGGGTCTTTCAGATAATAAAGAAGAAATACAACAAAATCAAATTTGGTATTCCATTATTATTATATTCAAATATTTGTGTATTTATGATTAAATATATATTTGTTTATTTGAAATGATTTATATAGGGATTGGAAAAATGTAACTTATAAACAAACACCATATGCAAAAAATGAATATTTACAAAGTTTAGAAATTGAAGAGGTAAATAATAAATAAATCAAGCAATTATATTTGGAAATTATCTTATTTATTCGTATATAATACATATAATTAATTAGGAGGCAATAATAAATTCTACAAAAGATCCAAATATGATGGAAATTGATTTTGAAGAAAAGTATTTTGATTTGGATGAAAGTGTTAAGATGTGGTCAGATTTTAATAAAATTTATTATCACCCTAAAAGCATAAATCGAGTCACACAATATCAATATGATGATGAATTCATGCCATTTGATGTTTTTTCTTTTGGCAAAAATGCTTATTTAGATCACCAAAAGGTACATTTTAATGATGATGATAACCTATATCTTGTTAACTTTGATAATATTATTTATTTGTTTTATCTTACTTAAAATATAGGAAGATGAGAATTCATTTGATGAAAATTTCAGATTTTTTGCTGAAGAATGTGATTTAATTCAAGTAAATTCATTTTTTTTTTAAAAAAAATTCTTTAAATTATGTTTTTAATTTATTATTTTTTTTAATGATTTTATTTTATAGGGATTTCAAATAATCACAAATATTAATGATGGATTTGGTGGATTTTCTTGTGGTTTTGTTGAACAATTGATTGAAGAATATCCAAAGAAATCTGTTTTAACTTTTGGGATCAATGAAACTTCAATAAAAAGCTCAAATGTAGGTTAAACAAATGATTTTTATTTTTTATTTTTTTTAAGAATAGAATATTTATATATTCACTTATTATTTTCTAATTTATTTAGCATAGTCATTATATTAAAAATAATTTGAATACGATTTTAAGTTTAATACAATTGACAGACATGTCATCAATGTTTATTCCTATGAATGAACCTTCTAATAATATATTAAATAATAGTGAATGGAACAAATTTATTCATCCAAATGTAAGTATAAAATATTATCATATAATATAATATACCATATATATATATATTAACTTACTATTATTGATTATTATTAACTAGTTAGATTTGTCATATCACTCTAGTAGTATTATGTCTGCTGTTATAGAATCAACCATTTTACCTTTTAGGTATTTATTTATTTTTTAGATATATTTTTTAAAATGAATATTTTATTAAATAATTAATAACTTAAAAAAAAAAAATTAGAACTCGAAATAATTTTATGTCAATGGATTCCTTCATAGATAAAATGAATTGGCTTAGAAATACTAAAATAGGAAGTCTTGGTGCTATATTTCCTTTACCTATTAGTGTTTTTGGTGACATAAATACAAAATCATTATTACCTAACAACAATATTATGCACAATTTTTTTGAAGGTCAAGTTAAGAAAAAGGTAAAAATACAATTTTTTTTAAAATCTATTATTATTACTATTACTATTATTTCAAATTCACGTGAGCAAACAAATTTTATAGGATAATATGTCAAAGTTATACTCACAATCAATTATACTAAGAGGAATACCTGAGATATTTCATACAGAATCCAACAAACCTAAATTATTTTCTAATGATATAATCAATGAAATATTTCAAAGTTTCGAATCAATCAAATGTCCAAGTAATTTCAAATTTTCAACAAGCATTGCCTATCCAATACCAAATTCATTTCCCAAGTATTTTAATAATAATCATTTAACAATTGACGGATTTATTGACTCTACAAAAAATCCAAATTTAATTGTAAATCAAAAACCTTCCACTACAAATGAGAATAAACCAACTGTTAAAGAGATTCCAATGTTAACTCACTTTACAATTTCTAACAAACCAAAGTTATTTCTTGATCAATATAAAGAGTTTTTAAATAAACTTGATTTTAAAAATTTAAAAGAATATCAAGAAGGTGATAAAGGAATTGATTTTGATGAATTTTTGGAGATAAAAGAATCATTGTGTAGTCTGTCTGAAATATATGATCAAGAGTAAAAATATTAAGAATATCAAAATAAATATTTTTAAAAGTCAAACAAAACAATAAACGTTATAATTGAATTTTGTTTCATGATACTTTAATAATGACAATGACAACAACAGTGATTTCATTTAGACTTTTTTTTAGGAAATTCAAGTCAAGAATTGTTCAACTATAAATGATTTGCTTTTAAAACTGTAATCAAAAAAATTTTTGTTTAAATTTTAAATTTCCATTAATTTTCATTTTGCCATTCGCAATTTCCACTTTAATGACACAAACAGAACCAGACTAGCACAACAATTTCAATTATGTCAGTGATACTTTGTTGATTAGAACAATCTTGACTAAAGGAAAATGGACAGAGGATTGTGATGAAAATATAATTGATAGCATACCAATATATAGTGGACAGCATGGGTGAACCTTTGCTAGTCAAGTCAATCAAATGGGGTTTAACAGGAATTAGCGGAAATGGATAACCTCCAAGTTCTTTCACTCTCAAGTGATACAAAAATGTGGGAAAAATATCACATGAGTAGTGTTTAAATTTCAATCAGGGCGTATCACGTTACACGGACTGTGTGCACATTTATTTTTTTAAAAAAAATATATATATAAAATTTACTAATACTAATAGACTTTTTTCAAACAAATATAAAAATAAAAATTGCATCTTCTCCTTCAAAAAAAAAAAATATACAACTATAAAATTAAGAGAAACTATAACAAATGTAATGATCCACATGGTAACAGAGAGTTTTTTTAATTTTATTAGTAAAATGTTAAAAATACTGTTAAACTTTGAAACACAAGGCTCGATAACAAGTTAGAGTAAAAAAATTTCCATGGTTTTTTTCTTGTGATTCAAAGAATAGCCTGACAGAAAATTTTTTTAAAAACTATTAGTAGGATAAGGATTTATAAGAATTCAAAGTTATGCGATTTTATTATAAAAAATTTTGATCTTTTTTTTCCTTCGAAATCTTTTCCTTTTGAAGAAAATGCTCAATAAAATAAAATAAATAATAATCATGAAAATATAATTTAAAGGTGGTGAAAAATATTGGTTAGTTTCTTCTAGGTATTAAAAAACACCGTGCTAATTTTTTAGCTGCTTCTTCCCCAACAGCGAGATCCGTGGATAAAGAAGTTTCCTTTTGTCTTTTCATTCGAATTGCTGTTGATTTTTTTTTTTTTGGACTTTTTCTTTTATTGGCTTCGGCATTTTATTTATTCAAACTTGGTATTTATTAAAAATACTTTACGTTTTCTTTAAAAGGAATTGATTGTAAAAAAAAAATTGAAAAATTTTTTATTAATAAAATCGTACATCTTTAATAAACCTTTTTTTACTAATAATTTTTAAAAAAACTGTCAGAATATTCTTTGAATCACAGGGGAAAAAACCGCGGAAATTTTTTTACTCTAACTTGTTTGGTTATCGAGCCTATTCGTTTCAAAGTTTAACAATATTTTTAACATTTTGGATGATTTTACTAATAAAATTAAAAAAAACTCTCTGTCACCATGTTCAGCATCACATTTATTACAATTTTCCTTAATTTCATACTTGTATCTTTTTTTTTTTGAAGGAGAAGATGCAATTTTTATTTTTATATTTGTTTGAAAAAAAGTTTTACACAGCGCATCTCGATTTAACGAATACCAATTAAAAATCTCGGTTTTACGGATAAATGTTCCATAATAAACCTTAATAAAACCTTCTCGGTATAGCGGATATCTCGGTATAATGGATTTTTGGAAAATTTTCCCTAATTGCCCAAACTATCCGCTAAATCGAGATTCACTGTGTATTAATAAATTTATATATATTAATTAGTTTTGGTCTACATAGTCCCATAGTACAACCTAACATGAGACCGGCTTGTCGTGATTCATTTAATTATACTGGGCTAAATGATTGACCGACTTAGCGCTTATCGCGACTTTATATAGATCGACCAACTTATCGAATTTTTTTAAATAGTAAAAAAAAAGGGCGAAACTTTTTGGCCGAGTTAGGTCAAACCCGGCTTATCGGGTTTACATATGTAATAATCGCGATCATAGTGCATTTCGTAACTAATTAATTTAATGTGGTACGGAAAAATTTTCTAATATGATCGTCGACCGTTACTGTATAAAACATATTGATAGGCCGTTATATACTATAGGAAATTTAATTAAGAAGACCGTTATAGAATAAGGTTTTTATATAGTCTCAGTTCGTCGTAGAGTGTAGACCGTTATAGAAAAGGCCGTTATAGAGAGTGTGTACTGTAGACATGCTTATGGTCGATTGAAATTTTATCTTATATTTCTGTCATTACATTTATTAGAATTATAGAAGGATTATTTCACAAAAATGTGGATTGGATGGAAACTTATATGCACATATCAAGTCTTCACAACTAATATATTATTTTGGTAATAATTCAAATTTCAATTGTTATAATTCTAGTGATCTCAAGGTTCACTGATCCTTCAGAAGAACAGAAGGATAAATTGGAATCAATTGGAAAAATGTTTTATGAAATGGATGAAAAAAAATTTTGATCCTTTGACAATTACTGCAACAATTCATTCAAATACTGTTTATACCAGCAAATTATTAAAATTTATAAATCTGTGAATTCCAATAAAGTGACAATTATTGGTATTATTAACATTTAATCATTGATTGTTTTCATTTTTAAAACTTATAATATCCATTCTTATGTTAAATATTTTTTAGATTCTCAACAAATTGAATTAACTGTGCCAGATGAAAAGTTAAATCTTGACATTATTATTTTTATTATGTATTATTAATATTTTATTTATTTATTTGGATACTATTAAATATCAAAATGAAATTATAGATTAATCATATTTAACAGTAATATTATATAGAAGTAACAACTTCTCACAGTTGTCATATCTTTTGAATTTTTTTTTATTTGGAAATTTGGATGTCAAATGTGCAAATATAAATTTCTGTTTATTCTATTTAAATAATGATTATTTATTTATTTTTTTTTTATGAGACAAATATTGCCATTTGTTTTAGTGTAAATGTGTCCAGCTTTATAACGAATCATTGCCATTGAAAAAAAACCAGGTAAAGCTGTAACCAATTGCTTGATTATAAATAATTATTAATGAACTATTGCTTTTTTGATAAAAAAACCCCCATCTTGATTATGTAGTATTAAACGAATTTGAGGCCAAAATATTGTATATATAATTAATTATCCAAGTGCAACATTGGCAGCAGAACCACCAATAAAATTTTAAAATATGCTGCGGTTGTGCCTATTACTACTATTTACTATACAACAATACTAGATAATCTTTACCAAATATGTAATTTCTAATCTCGATATTTCAGAAACCTAAACCATTATTATACAGCTAATAGAATAGTCCTGTTGTATCAAAAATAATCATATTGTTATTTGATAGTAATAGTTAAAACGTAATTAACCTGTCATCCATCAGAGTATATTTTTATTTAATCTCAAAATCTTAAATAAATATCTTAATTCATACATACATAAATTTCATACAATAATAAATGGCAGGATCTGATGTTATTGAAACCGTAATAAATAGAGTTAATGAATGAATATATATATATGAATGAACAATGAATTATTAGAAAATAAATTCGAATTTTCCCGTATCTATAAATAGAATTGGGAATAATGAATCATTGAGAATTTCCTTACGTCTCTGAGTAAACCTATAATTAGTGAATGAATATATATGAATGATTGAGAAAATAATTTGAATTAAATTCCCAAATACAATAGCTGGAAAGATTTATGTAGTTTAGGTGGGATACCAATCAATTATAATTATAATATAGATGTTTCTGATCGCTAAGAATATTTTCTAAAAACAGTTTAAACAACCAGTTGATAAATTTTATTATTTGGATTACAATACAATTTATTCTTTGAATACTAGATTTTATATGAAAAAATTAAAAAAATTGTATTTTTATTTGTTTATTTATATTAATTTTTTATCCATGCTTATTAATTTTTTATTAATGATTATTAATGATTATTAATGATTATTAATCTTTTATTTACATTACTAATCAATTAATACATTCAATTAAAGTTTTGATTAGTTAAAACTATACCAATTCCAATTTCTGAATGAATATTTATTTGAAAATCAATGTGTTTGCCCATAACATATCAAACAATTTGCTTTGAGTTAAATGAGTAAAATTTTGATATCCTTGATCAGTGAATGTAGTAAATATGTTATTTTGTAATTGGTGCCAAATTCTGGTTGAAGTGTATCTATTTATCTACTGGAGTCAACATAAGAATGCAAATTTGAACCTTTTTTATACATTGCAATGATTTTTTCCAAATAAGTTTTTCTATTAACTAGGACAAAACAATAACAACTGGATGCGAAACAGAAATGTTTGCAGTACTAGTCCTGGCACTGTTAAGAAAATAATGCATTAAAATGGTTTTTTTAAAATATTTTATAATTCATAGCAAACTTATGTATGGGGAGGTATTTGATTTACATTTAATCCTTTAAACCTTGTTCTTATTTACCATTTAGATCCTTGAACATTTGTAACGTTATTTAATGATGAAGTATTGGATGTTTAATTTGTTTGTCGACGTTGTTCTTGTTTCCAATTGTCAATTAGCATTGTTCCAATTTTCAAAAATTTAAAAATTAGGATGAGTTACACGATCTTGTTTACTGGAATTTTGATAAGTCCTCATATTTTTACATCTATCTCTACTAAATTTGAACATATTAGCATCAAAAACTGATTGTTATATGCATCATACTTGGTTCTGCTTGAATCATATATTTCATCAGAATTAGCAAAATTAATTTCCAGTACATATACCAAGGAAAAATTCATTGTCACATCAGTTACAACATTCTCAAGTTATGAGTTGATTTTAGTTATCAGATTCTCAAACTTTAAATTTCATTAATAAGTGTTGAATATTATTATATTTTGATATATATATTTTTTCGTTTGGTCAAAATCATATTTTCTACCACCACCATTTAATAAAACGTATATATATATATATTTATTGTTTCTACTACTTACTATCAATCACTAATATTTATGAGCTTGTACTATATAGTTTGTGGTCGAATTTTACAGCACATGCGGAAAGGAAAAATTGTACGAAATAGGATATGACCTATCTTACCTCGTCTAGAGAAATTTAACCGATGATAATTACTGAAATTAGCGAATTTTCCGTCGAAATTTGCCTCATATTAATATACAGTGCGGATCATCTATACTCAAAAGTTAAACATTTAAAATACGTATAACTTTAAAGAAAAAGTTGTTTCGGATTTTTTAAACTTTAGAGTTGTGCGATAATAATTTTCGTGTCACAATATTTTGAATTACGTGACCAAATTTGGTAATGATTTTCTTTTGATGAATTTTTGTTATAACGGATTCATTTATGATAAAAATTAACTCAATAAGACGATTGTTTCACTTTAATGTTTAAGAATATTATAGCATATGGTTCCACATATAATAAATTATAGCTTGACAAGACGAATAATATCGGTTTATCGAAAGAAACTTCACTTTATTTTGTAAATTTTATAAATGATTTACGTGTTGCTTCCACATTAAAAAATGTTAAAATGAAAGATACATTGATAATAAAAGAAAAAGAGAAATATGTGTTCTAAAACAATCGAAACCTACTCCTACGAATAAAGACCTTGCTACTCGTTTTAAAATTCGTTGAAAGTAGCATTTTATTATATAAAAAAGTTCACTAGCACGTCAACGTAGTATAGACGAATATATAAATTTTGATATATATAACTTTTAAACTGTATTTTTTTTAAATATATATATTAACTTCATTTTATCAAATACTACTAATAAAACGAATGTTTGATAAAACGATGCTTTGAGTCAAAAACAAGTACATATGTTTAACTTGATCCGGCTGTCATGTGTTTTTATTGTAAAGAACTTTTATTATTAATTTAAAAAAAAAGGAATAAATAATACAGATAAATCAATACATGTTGTAAAAAAATATTCCATGAAAATAAATTTTGTTACACAAAATTTATTTAGTCCCAATTTTCTTACAATCTTCAGAATATTAAGGCTCTGCCAATTTTAATTAAGAAAAAATAAAAAATTAGCCGATAAGTTTTGAAGTTTGAGTCATTAACAATAAAATTATCGGTTAAATTTTTTAAAATGATATAAATTTTTTTGCTTAGTATTTTGAAGCTGACCAATTGTTATTATAAGCAATTAATTAATTGATTATATACGATCTGCACCGTAGTGTTATTATTATCTTATTCAGTCAGAGGAAATAGGATAAGCTTACCGGAAAATGTCCACATTTGGTGGAATTTTTAGGTTGAAAGTTCTTTTATGGATGGATCGGCATCACACATATTCAATTAGTATAATAGCTAATTAACTAAATAGTTGGTTAATTGGTTAATTGATTAACTAGCTAGCCAGCTCAAAAAAAAAAAAAAATCGCATCGGAATAAAAGTTAATTTTATTCAACTCTTTGGTGATACCAGATTTTATTATGTGGATTATCATGTGGTTACGCAGTTATAATAATCGATCCGAATTATTAAATGGATTGTTATTATTATTATTATTATTATTATTATTATTATTATTATTATTATTATCATTTTAATGATAGTTGGTATAATTATCCGTTCTTGATAATTCAAATTAATAAATATAATATAATAATAAAATTTAAAAAAAAATTTTTATTATTAAAATTGTAAATTATCATTTCAATAAAAATTTACTGTTTCTAATTCGAAATAAAAATGATATATATATATATGTGCGTGTGCAGCTCTTCCTGCGATTATCAAGGAAACTTCTATAAAATATCATTTCATACTTGTTTTATTAATTTATATGGTTGATTGTCATTTAACATTAGTGGCATTAGTTTGGCCATCGGTTTAATCAATTGCTGGTATAATAAATTCAATTAAGTCTCTCTACTTTATAAATAATAAATTGTTTACCAATAGAATAGGGAAGACTATTATTATTATTATTTGTGGTTAGCATTAATTTGACATTAATGGCAAGATTTGTCAAATGTAAATCACGCGGGTCTAATTGATATTTTTCTTATGAAAAGAACTTGAATGTAATATTTTCCATATAAATAATTATCTTAACAATTATCTTCTACAAAAATAATATAATCTCTATAACAGTAATTCCTCTAGTTGTTACTTGAAAAAACTTTCAACAATTTATATATGAAGAGTATTGTAAAATTGGAAAAAAGCACTACTTAGAAAAGTGACGCGGATTTTCCCAATAACGATACTTCAAATCTTGCTCATTTTGTTCTTTATCAATAAAAAGAGCTCTGATCAAAAAAATTTTAAAATTTATACAATTAATTAAATGTTTGGCTTTATAGAAAATCAATTGCTAATCGAAGCTAATAGAAAATTCCATGCATGATATTACTAATATTTCATTACTATAAAATTTTCAATATATTGATATTTTACTCGCAATAATTTTAACCCATAAAGCTAAATAGGGAAATATTGAATGTTTATCTAAAAAAAAAATAGAATTGACAACCTAATTTGGAAATTTTTATATAACATACAAAAACATGTGATTTTTAAAAGCAAATAACCTGGAACCAGTAATTTAATTTTTTTAAAATTATCTTGACAATTGATAGAACTAGTCAAAAGATATCAAATATTACCACTATTTTTTTTTCAGATAGGCACTCAATATTTCCTTATTCAGCTTTAAAGTTGTATTTGAAAGGCCGAGTAAAAAATTTTGATTGGTATATCACAATTGATCATAAAAAATTAATCATTGTGTGATACGTTGATTATTCACGCGTTCCTTTCTTTTTTTAACTAAGCATACAAAATTTTCATATTTGTCTTTTATTATTGTCGTCAAAAAAATTTTACGTATAAAATTTTTTCCATACAAATAATAAAAGTTTTTTTTGTTAAGCTACTTATTCTTATTATCAATACTTGATAGGTCATCAGCAACAATAGTATCATTATTCTGATTCTGAACGTGAACTCTAATAATAATATTATTATCATTAGAGACTGTTAATTCAGTTGATGATGATAACGAAGAAGGACCAGATTTATTTTCATTTACCCAGCCTTCATTTATAACATATTGAATCATATTTAATATTCCTCCAAAAGCGATGAAGTTTATAGATATAAAAAATACTGAAGCATACTCTTGCTAAATTAAGTCAAACAATTTTAATCACGATTAATAATTAGATTATAAAGAAAAAAGATCAGGTTAGAGAAATTTACACAACTTACATCTAAAATATCAGCTATTACATAAGACATCAAAGGTGTCTACATAGAATTAAAAGAATTAGATTTAAAGATTTAACATTTCCAGGTAAATTTTCCAAAGTTTTTTTAAATAATTACCCATTGAATAATGTACATCGTTAAATATCCAACGATTTTTCTTGATGCGATCAAAAATGAACGATTTGTGTTATTGAGTTCTGCTGAATTTATTCTAACGATGATACTCACATAACAAAATAATGTTAAAACTAATACGATAAAATCAATAGCCAATAAAAGTTTTGGTATAGTTGTAAATTCATCGCTCGTATAGCACCAAAATTCATCGCTTCTAAAAGTTGGGCGAGCGACAATGGTTGAACATATTGCTGAACCAATTGGCACAATAAATAATCTATAATCAAATTTTCCATAATTAGGTTGTTGAATTCCTACGCATACTAATCATTAAAGATAAACATTAAGTATAAAGTATAAAATATAAAATATAAAATATTATATATAAAATATTCTTACCAACAAGCCAGCTCATTAATGCTATGACTCCAACCATAAAAATATTCGTTACAGTTACAAAAAAGAATCCTCCTGAAATAATTGAACAATAGGGTTCAGGCCAGTTTTCGATAAAGATAGCTGGATGAATCTAATATGTAATATTATCAAATATAAATATCGTGTTAAAATTTATTTTTTAAAGTAACTTAAATAGATTAATTTCTAATTCCTACCAAATTTGTAGTTTGAAATACATAAATAAAAATTTCTTTGGGAGAAGCGCGAAGGAGATAAAAAGTATTTAATAATGATATGCATATATACACGAAATAATATCAAATAAATATCAGTATTAATACCTATAATAGCGATATAAAAGGGTATTCTGTAGGCCATTGATAAGCCATTATTTGACGATTTCCATTTTTTATATGTTCGATAAATTACATAGACTGTGCAAAGTAAATCAATTTGAAGTATAGAAATAGTCATCCAATATAATGAATGTGTCAATAAGAATCCGTTTTGTTCGAACAGTTCAAAATTTGATGTTACATCTTCGTCTGTCAGTTGCTTTACCATTCTTTCGAGGTTTGATTTATTGTGTAAGGAATATAGGCAGAATGATGGGAATAGTGATTGATTGATTGGTTGGTTGATCGAACAATTGAAAAAAACGCGCAAGGAAATAAAATCCACGTCAAGAACAAAAAATCATTTATATATTTTTCAACAAATAACAGACCAAGGGCTTTTAGTATTAGTTTCAGAAAATAATGAATTTTCGTTCTCATTTATTATTAATTATGTATGTATCTGCACATATTTAATTTGCATGTAATTCTATGAGTTTCAGAATTTAAAAGAGCAAGGATGGTGGTATCTACGCATCAAAATGTTTTAAAGTACTCGTCTATCAATCGGAGCTACAAGTAAAAAAAGACCGATATTATTGTGATTATTGTATGTAACATTGATCTTATAAAATTATCGGTCGATTTTTGTGAGATCACAATAATCACAATAATATCGGTCCCAAAAATGATCTACAATTTAAAGCCATTTGTGTCATACATAGATGATAAATAAATAAAAAAAATTTATTAGAGTGCTGCTCCGCGTGATATTTAAGACTTTACTATAGAAGAAGCGCAGATTTGGATAAGATAACCAATTAAAATTGTTAATTGTCAACCTTTACAGAAAAAGTTGTATTATACTTTTTTGTGTTGCGTCTAAAAGACTGTAATGTGATATTTAAGACTTTTTTGGGACGTGCCCCGATTCATTCATGCATAAATCGGCAATTAACCTTTTGTTTTAGACGTTAATTTATTCTTACACACACATTAACAATTCAACCCCCCCCCCCTAACTATTAAGACTAGATCGAAAAAAACCCATTTAAATATTTTGATGATTAAATTGATTAAATACACAAAAACATGGGCGGTGGTGGCTATGTAACAATAATTTACGGCTATGTAAAATTTTTATTTTTTTATGTTACGAGTGAAAAATTTTACAATATCGAGAAATAAATCTTTTTTCAGATACCGTGGCTTATAAAACAAACAAAAAATATAAATATATATTTATAGTACATATTTTACATGTTATTAATATATATGTATAGTAATATAATATATAACATCTTTACGGAGAAGTAACAGTAGTAGGAAGAGGAGATGATTGTCGATTAATTGTAGTTTTATATCCAGATCTATATCTCCAACGTTCAATTCTAAGAAATTGAATTATATTACCGATTGATCCAATAAAAATTGCTAAATAAATTAAAATTAAAATTAATATTAATTAAATTTTAGGAATTTTACAAAAAAAAAATTTTTTTATAGATATATGCCTGCTATTAAAATGAATCTCAGCCAGTCGTAAACATTACTATTATTAAAATTCTAACAACAACAATAATAATGAAAAGTAATTAATATATTTATATAACTACAAGACCCCAGGAAATTAATATATGAATAATTACGATTAATTGGGTTATCAAATAGATCAATGTTGTGGCCTATATATATATTTTTACGTACAATAAGAAGAATTTATTTTTAGCAAATATAATTATAATAATAATTAAAAAACCCATTTTATAAAAAAAAATTTTTCGATAATACCCATTGTAAGAGATAGACTGTGATGTAAGATAATATTTTTCTAACATTGCGTCTATCGAACGCTTGCTTAGATTCATCAATAGCACTTATTGAAATGTAGTCAGCCTGTGGTTTTTTCAATTTTTTTAATTTATTTAAAAGTTTTATATAATAAACCATTGTTGTAAAAAGAACAATTGTTATGATTGTTATAATGATGATGTTTGTAATAGGCATCCAATCATATCGATAAGGATAAATACACCTAAAAAAAAATTAAAAAATAATAATTTAGAAGAAATTTCATGTTGTCGTACATATGTAAAAATGTATTTTTTTTTTTTTTTACCATTCAGTTCCACCATAATAGCTTAAACCAGCATAAGCAAATGCAACGGATGGAAGTGCAATAAATAAAATCAATAGCCATAATTGATAATCTTTATAACCCCAAGTTGAATAAGCTTTTTTATTAAGGTCAATATTCGTCATGATTACAACAGTTACTCCAATAAATAAATGTAATCCTAATATTACTGTTGTAAAGAAATATGATATGGCACATAATTCCACATAAAATCCATTAGTGACCTATATATTATATTATATTAGAGAAGGAAAAGTAAATAATGATGATGATGACGATAAGAATATTATTTATATTTATATTTATACTTGCCGCGTTTAATATTTGAATAATTGCTAGCGCACAATCTAATCAATTATTTTATTGGTCAATTGTTAATCGTTTTATTCGTTAATTTATTTATTAATAATAATAATAATAAAAAAGAACGAGATCAATACAAACTGATTGAAGAAAAATAAAAAGGTAATTTAATTCCAAAGCCCAAAGAGGTCCCTTTGCTCCCGGCTTTTATTTTACTTATTCTAATTAAAATAATTAATCCACCAGATAACGTCAAAGCTGATAGCACAATTGTTAGTACTACTCCTGTAAATCTAACTGGTTTCGCTAACAGATCTGTTATATTACTATCACATTTTACATTTTTACTAACAAATAATAATAATAATATAATAAAATTAAAATTATAAAAAATCATTATTTTTTGTGAAATAATTCAAGAAAGAAAAAGATTTTTTTAAAAGTCCTAACAATTCATCATTATTTATCATAAAAAAGTTTTATATATTTATTTATACTATTTTACAAATCACTATTTTATACGCGTTTTTAAGATTTTTAAGCAAAATCAAGTTTTTATCAGGTTTTTTTTTTTATTCTCTTAACAATATTGCTCAGTAGAAATTTTTATTGTATATTGTGTATTATATTAATTTATTATTATATGTGTATATATAAATAAATAAAATCTATTAATAAATTAAATAAATTATCTGTCTAAATATTAAAAATTAAATAGAAATAGTGAGTGATGTTATCTATCATTCCAAATAAATAATATTAAGCAAATGGATCGTCATAATAGAATCCACTTCCATTTTTATCAATGATTGGTAATTCGTCAGGAACTTCAACGCTTTGAGGTATTTCAACCCTTTCACCACTTAAATCTAGTAATTTCACTTTAACACCTATTTCAGTCAATACTTGTATAAATTCAGCTGTATCTTTACATCCAATATTTTTATCAAATAACATATTAAACCCATCTGTCCACTCGGAAAATTGTACCATATCTACAGCTAAAAAATCTGCTAATGTTGTATCAGGTCCTGACATTAATGAAAATTTTAAATCTTGTTGCAATATCGGTGATGATAAATTATTATTATTATTATTATTATTATTATTATTATTATTATTATTATTATTATTATTATTATTATTATTATTACTAAAATTATTATTACTATTAGCGTTATTAGTAGGAATGTTATTATTATTACTACCATTACTGTTGTTATTAATATTATATTTGATTGATGATAATGTTTGATTCGATAATTGTGATGTTGTGCCTGTCATCACATCTGTTACTAATGATAAATCAACTGTTTAGATAAAATAGAATGTGACGTGATGGATGGAGTATATCAGTTAGAAATAAATAAATAAATTAAATAAATATTTTTTAAAACATTTTTGTTTCCTCCCACCAAAAAAACAATTTACACTTACTTCTTTCTGGTAAATCTTCTATACCTTCTCTAATGTAAGATTTTTCAGTAAAATCGCAGTAATGTAAAAATTTAGCGTTTGGACTAAGTCTATAGAATCTCCATTTTTTACTAGACAAAGACCTACGATTACCGCTATTATTTTGTGTTTGATTTGAGGAGGATGATGATGAGGGTTGATTTGACGATGATGATGATGTAATAACTGGAAACCAATCTCCGTGTAATAAACATTTAATTCTTTGTTGTTTAACAAATTCATATGATTCTGTATACAATTTACTACGAAGATTTCTAAACAATAACAACAGTGATTATTTTATAATACACAACAAATTTTTTAATATTAATAAATATTGTCAACATTTATGATATATATCTATAATTAAATTAATCAAGTACCTGACAGGAGTTTTACTTAACAAGTCATCACCAAGTTCCAATTCTTTTAATTGTCTATCTCTGATAACTTTATATTCAACTTCTAACATATCCTTTTCAAATTCATAAAGTTGTTTGGTAACTTCATCCTTAAGAGCAAATTTAAGTTGACTACGAACAAGAGCTGATACTTTAGGGAAATCATCGGATGTCGCCTCCATTTCATTCCATAATCTAAAAAATGCTTTAATAGTAATATAATGAATTTTGCCAAATGATAATAACAAGGGTTGAAATGATGTTGAAGTCGTATCTAATTATTATTATTTATATATTATTATAATTAATAATTAATCAATATTATTGGATGAGATTTATAAAGAAACTGGTTATAATAATAATAATAATAATAATAATAATAATTTATTTCTTACATCCGGTGCTAATATCCCAATAATCACACAACAATTCTGTTGCTTCAATCGAAGTTTTAGCAAATGGGCAACGACGTTCTGCTGGTCTATTGATTTGTTCTAATATTATCTATTTATATATATGTATTTTAATTGAAAAATAAAATAATTAGTGATCATGTTGATATTACGTTATATATATATATATATATATATTAACCTTTTGATAATATTCTTTATCTTTTTTAACAAAATCATGCATATTTTCAAGACCTAAATATCCAACACGTTGTATCTCCCATTTTGGTGCTTCAGTCTATTAAACAATTTACAATTAATTCATGATCATTTAATATCACAACGGTAATATTGGTATTGCAATAATAATAATAATAATGGATAAAGATGGTCTACTAACAGCAAATCCAATTTTCCTCCATTTGCCACCTTCTTCCGATAAATTTGCAGATGACCATATTTCTTCTAACATTGATTTATGAGAAGCAATATGTAAAGACATTTGTGTTCTCTTCCATCTATATGCTTGTCGTACAAATAATGATTGAAATTCTAGTAAATGTTTTGATAATTCCTCGCTAGGATGTCCAGTCATAAGTAACTAATAATGATAATGATAATGATAATGATAATGATAATAATAGTATTAAAATTTGATATTAATCTTAATATAAATTGTACACAAAATTAATTACTATTATGGTTTTTTTTTTCAAAAAAAAAAAACCATATATATATATATATTTGCTTACAGCAACAGCTTTTCTAACGTTTAATTTATCCAACATATTCATAAAAGATTCCCAATATTGATCTGTAGCATGCCTCATTAAAGCATTGATCAAACATAAACTATTTATACATAAAACATAATCAGCGGATGCAAAACGTTGTACTAATGTTGGCAGGAAGTTTGGTTGATGGATCATAGCATCATATAAAACATCAAATCCGTATGATTTAATTGATGTTATCGAATTTTTATCTGCTGTTACTAATTTAATAATAATAGCTGTTGCAGGTCTACAAATATTAACAAGTGTTTGTTTTACCAATATTTTAATAATCTATTGTTATTATATAAGAGAAAAAATTTTAATTCAAAAAAGAAAGAAATAATTAATATTATTATTAATATTGTGCACAAATACACACACATATAATTAGATTATTACAAACCCTATTTATAAAATCAGAATCTAAATTATCCCAACCATGATCATGTTCCATAAGATTTTGCATTGATGTTAATGCATATGCTAATGTATTCCCACTTGATGTATTTATTGTTTCTATCAATAACTTTAATCCACCACGTTTTAAGAATTCGTCAGCAAATTCCATTTCCTATTATTATTGTTATTGTTAATTAATTATTATCATTATTATTATTTATGATGTATTTATATAAACACTTTTTTTAAATATATTATTACCTTTACATATTTTTGGAGAGAAAATGTAGCGAGTTTTAAACCTTTTTCATCGTTACTACTCATTTTCTCGTATATTTCAACTGCTTCAATTAAGGGTGATGAAACCAATTTTAATCGCTCATTTTCCTTTATCTTTCTTCTAAGATTCTAATATATATCAATCAATCAATTTTTCGGTTAATAGAATTGATCTGATATATATCCATCATATATATATTTTAAACATCACTAACTTCTTCAGTAATTAATTCTTCAGTATCTAATAATCTTAAAGCAAATAAAGCGGCTGGCTCTTGAATATTAAATTGTTCCAAGCATAATGTTTTTATGATTGTTTGTAAAGGTTGAGATACATCAACTGAACAAGTAACTTGATTTTTATCATATAATAATATAACTTGAGTAGTCATTATTATTTAAATAAATTTTTCCCTCTCCTTTATATTAAAAAAAAAATAAACTTATAATGGCAGTTATTATTAATATTATTACTATTTATTATATGATCAAATAATATACTATAATACATTTGATTGTTGAAAAAGATATATTTTTTATAAAAAAAAACATTTCATAAAATTAAATTACACGAACTGAAGTATGACATAAAAAACGTTTTTTCAAACTCTGTTCCACTACATAAATTGAAAAGTTCAATATTTATTATAATTAATTAACAAAAAAAAAATTTTTTTAGGACATAATAGATAAATAGATTTATTTTAGATTTGTAATTTCATACAACTAAGCAGCACTTATTATAACAGCATTCGTTAACTTTGTTAGGTTTTCATCTCACGTAATTGACCAAAAATCCTTTATCTTCAATTGGAAAACGTTCGCGATTAAACATTCAATCGAAAATCAATTTGCTCTTAATCACATTGTAATTATTCATCTTTCTGCGGAATTTTAGATCAATTTAGCGAGCATTTATCTTGCCATCAAAAGATATTCATGTATAAAGTGAAAAAAATTGCTGATACTACATATATCATGATGCATTGAGTTTCACATATAAGTGCAATATTCAAGATCATTCAATAAGATTGTATTGATTCCCTATACGAATGCCATGCTAATATGGTGGGTTGGACGCTGTGCAACACAATGGCTACTTTTCAGGAATTGTTGTTAAAACACATTCAAAATGTGAAAAGCAGGAAATCAAGTTTTGGTAACAGTTTAGAATCCAATTGCCGCTCAATGTGAAAAGTTCATTTAATATCTAATGATTATGATATGAATTTTGAAGAAGCTGTTGGTCTATTTGTTTTATTCTAGTTTAGTTATTAGAGGAATTAAAAAAAATAAACAAAACTTTGGAGGAAATGAATTTATGAATTTAATTGATTAATAATAGATGAATGGTATCTAATTAATGCAGCAGCTGGAGGCGTTGATATAGTTTCTGTACAAATGGAAAAGACGAAGAAGAAGAATAATAATAATAACAACAACGATAATAATAATAATTTATATATTAGGTATTAGGAGCAAAAGTAATTGCTTGTTGTGGGTCAGGAGAGCAATTAGAGATAGCAAGGAAATATGGAGCAGAATAAATTACAAATGGTCATGGTATAGATGTTGGTTGTTTATGATCATGTTGGAATGATTCAATCTTCCATAAAATGTATTGGTAAGTAGTATCCTAAATATACTACTAGCATGGAACGGACGATTGTTGACGATTGGATGATATTGAAGAGATCCCAACGGATTTGGTTTTACTGAAAAATATTTTGTTATTTAGATTACATTGGGTGAAACATGACTGGCAAGAAACAATTCAAAAAGTTTGAACTTTTAATTTGTTTAAATGGAAAAAGTCAAAATCTTAATTTATATTAAATATTAAAATGTTTGGACGATATTTCAACTACGGTTACTTTTGGCAAGGTAATCGTCAACGATCACAACGAACAAAAGGTAAACTTCAGATAATTATTCATCTTCATATGTATTTTTTAATATTCAAAAAAGATTATTTAGTTGTTTGCTATAATAAACCTATGCTGTAACAAACCTATCTATGCTGTAATAAATTTTTGCTATAATAAACTTATGCTATAACAAACTTATGCTGTAACAAACCTATCTATGCTGTAATAAATTTTTGCTATAATAAACTTATGCTACGTGCAATAAGTTTATGCTGTAATAAACGTGTGTCAATCCACTTTATCCAGTTTTGTAAATCTCCTATAAAGGTTTTTTTGTAAGCTTATGTTCTCTCTATTTCTAATAAGACTTTTTTCAAATGATAAGAAAAATTATCATTTTCATTCAAGCAAGAATCGAATAAAATAATTACAATAGATAAAACTACTAATTAATTATTTTCTTTTAAAAGATTTCAATAAAATATCATTAATCTATCTATCTCTCTCTATAAAGGAACAAAAATCACGAGAATAAAAAAAATCGACCTGGCCACCCCGGCGTTAGTAGTGTAGTCACCGAAGCGTATGATAGTGCCGGGTTCGTCAAACCACCATCCGCTTTACAATCTTCTCGTTTTTTCATTTTGGTTTTTTCGTTTGAATCTTCGCTTTTATCTTGTTGTTGTTATTAAGAGAAATATCCCATCTCTCTCTCTCCTACTACTAAAGAAAATACTTGTGTCAATCTATATATTTATTTATGTATTAACATGTTTTAAACATATAAATATTATATAAAATGCTAACCATATCATAACCATATAATATAGCATGACAATTATTATTATTATTCCTCTTATGACTACTGTCACCACCATTAATATTGCTATTATGGTAAATTTTATGATAAAAACATGATTTATAAAAAGAGTCCACCAAAAAAACAATGACAGTTTACTTACCAACATTTATTCAAAGTTATTATTAGTTAGCAAAAGAATTGCTTAAAATAAGTGAAGGAGAGGAGAGCCATCATCATCATTCAAAAATTCATTAGCAAATCACTTTTATTTGCTGTGTGATGATGATAAATTTGACATGGAGTGATGATTGAAAAAAAAAAAATTTCGTCAATTTATTAAAATTTGAATTGATCAACCTGACCCAAATCAAGAAAAATCAAAGAAATGGCTTAATCTTTAACAACAAAGAAAATTTCAATTTTTTTTTCAAATAATTGAAATTTTACTACAAGTAAAATTACGTAAGCGTCAAAGGAAGTGTCATGCAGATCAAGGGGCAAATAAATTTAAAGTAAACAAGCCTCACCTAAACGACAAAAGTTATCAATCGCTGACAGGATGATTTTCTGCGGCGAAATAATCAAAAATCTGCTGGCGGTTATAGTATATTTCCGCTACACTTCAAAAGTCTTATTTCTAATTATATATATATATATATATACTATAAAATCAAATCATATTATTTATCGAAATTTAAGAACTTCTTTATCTATTAATTAATGAATTAGAATTATAATACATCATGTTTAAAGTCATCTTTAATAATTCAAAATCACAAATCAAAGCTATTCACTGGCATAATTCACTATTTCTATAAAATTGTTTTAATTATATTATGCATTGATTAATAAAGACTATAATTTAAAAAAAAAAAATTTCAAACATTTGTATAGTGCGTGTCATATATAGCATTTATAGATTTGCAGATCACATGCTATTATTTTCTCTTGGTAAAAAATGAACGTTACACATAAAAATACAAATTTTCTATATATATAAAAATTTCCAACAATCCACGAGTGCTAAAGAGTAAACTTTTTTCTTTACTTAAGTAAAGGTAAAATAAAATATATTAATATGTTTTCTGAGTTATTTTTCATGCAAAGGTACTCAATTGGTCATTTTTGTGTCAATTTTCCTCCGATTTATTCACGGATCGTCAATTAAATTATTTTTTACAATTTGTAAAATATCTATAATATGATTATTAATTAATAACCAATATGATATTACAAATAACTATAAGAATGGAGTAGCATATGTGATCGCTGGTCGTAAAATTGCATCTTAATGTGTAAGTGGAAATTTTTATAATGTTTTTTGTTTCATTATGTATTTTATTAGTTAACGCTTGGAACTTGGACTGGTTGCTTTTCTAACAATCAGAAGAGCTAAGGCAAAAAGACCTGATCTGTTTACTTCCAGTCCACCAATCAATGTGTCTTCAGTTGAAGAGGAATTGTTCATTAAAGAATTTATGAAAAGTGAAGAAGCCGAAGAAAATAAAAAGGCTCATAATAAACGTGTTTTTCCTTAATGCTCAGTTTATTAAATTTTTAATTAAAAAAAAAAATTAAATATTAATATTAATATTAATATAAATAATTAAATAAAATATCTTTAGGGTAGATTTAACTAAATAAATGGAAATTATAAGTAAACAGAGGTTAAATAATGCAAATGATTTCATTTTTATTATGATTGATTCTCATCCTTTTGAGGCTCTTGACCATAAGATTTATTTGCATGTTCTTGAAGTTCTTGACCAATTTTATAATTTAAAATCTATATATAAAAAAAAAAAGGTATTTTACTAAGTAAATAAATATTTATTTTTCCATTTTAAAGTAAATAAAATATTGAATACCTTATCCCAGTCAAGCTTATGACGAGTCAAAGGTAATGCACGTCTCAATCCTTTGAATGTATTTTCTGACAACTCAACATAAGATTCATTTAAGGATGCCTGATATTCATTCTCAGCTTTACAAATCAACTTAATATACGCTTCAGCCTTTGCATTTAAATCCTAAGAGAATATATATACATGCATATGAAATAAATATAAAATATAATATGACATATAAACTAAAGCATCAAATTATTACAATATGCGCACAATCTATTTATATATACAAAATATATATACGTACATCTGAATTTGTTGAAGTAGACAATTCAAAATCTTTTGTGGCATTTAATTGAACATTACCATCTTCATAGTAATGAACATTAACTTTGACAGTGCCCTTTAATTCATTAGATTCAGGTGAAATAATCCATGTAGATTGCCATCTTCCATTCCTATGTTTAAGAAAAAAATATATAAGTAACATATATATCTATTTATGTTTTAAAATTTAAATAATAATAATAATTACCAATAATTTGCAGAATTGTATTTATTATCAACCAATGTAATTACCACTGTATTATCTTTAGAATAAACAGTTAATACGCCATTAGGATAATGATCCTTCACGTAGTTAGTAGCAGCAGTTTCTATCTCCAACCTAATTCAATAATTCGATTGCTGATAATTCCATTTATAATTTCAATTTTAGCAAATTGATTTTATTTATTGAATATTAAGATACCTTAATGGCTCAGCGGCCTCATCAAATTCATGAGATTCAACCTCGGTTACTGTCTAATAATTATAATGAAATAAAAATATATTAATAACCAATAAATATTATTCTATCCTTTACATATATAATATATATTTAATCTTACTTGATTTAAATGATCCAATTTAAAAATCTTCTTTGATTTTGGATCAAAAAATTTATCATTCTCAATTTGTCCATATTTTGATACAATAACCTATAAATATTAATATAAATAAAAAATTATTAATCTTAAAATAATGCATTAATTATTTTTTGAGCGGAAAACTGTTTAGAAAATGAGATGAAAATTAGTAATGACAAAATACCGGCATTTCTTGATCTGGAAGAGTAACTGTGATATACTGTTCTGTGTTATATTGTTCTAATGCATTCATAATTCCTTTTGTAAAATTTTCATCATCTGCCATTAAAACTCTAATATCTATCAAAAGCCAAATTATAGTGAGTCATAATAATTCAATTCATCAATTAAAATTTTCCAAATATTAAAAGTATATTAATCTCTACCATCGTATACAAAGCTAACCTCCCCAGGAGGGCTGTCAAGTAAGAAATTGGTTGAAATTTTAAGTTTTTCTTCAATAGGTAACTCATCTTTTTGCATATTCATTATCAAAAATTTTTTTTTTTGCAAATTAAATAATAAAATTTATTACGTATTATCTGCCATTCAAACTAGTGATTGACAAATTGATTTCCATATTAATCGACATAAAAAATTTTTTTTTACATGTCTATTTTTTTTTTTAACATTTCATAATGTCACAAGCAAGTTATTCGTTAGCTCATAGACGTTACGTTACTTCTTTATACAAACGCTCTCTAAAACTTGCTTTAGATTGGTATGTTGAACGTAGGTTATGGAGACCAGTAGCATTGGAAATTCGTGCAAAATTTGAAGCAAATAGAAATGTTTCTAGTACAAAACAATTAAAAGAAATTTTTTTGGCAACTGAAGCTGAACTTCAAAAATACTCTCATCCTGATCCTTACAAAGGTATAAAATGCCCTTTATTGCTTTCATCAAAGTTTGGATGATTCAAATCAATATTTATTTTCAATGTTTATATATTAGCTCCAACATCACCTGATGGTAGTAAATGGGAAAGAAACATACCACCACCAGTTTGGAATGATGAAAAAATAGTATGTCATATTATTATATTTTTATATTGTGCATATACATAGTAATATATTTTTCAATTCAACTAATTAATTATTTTATAATCTCAAAACTAAAATAAAAAAATTGATTAATTGTATGTAAGGAAGGAGAGCAACACCATTAAATAATTAATCATTGTGCAAATGAATAAATTTAAAAGTATTTGTTATATATATATATATAATTTAAAGTTATTTCTTGTCTGTAATATTGAATTTAAGATATCATAAAAAGATCAGTGACAAATTGTTGAAATAGCAACATTATATTAATATCATTCTTGCAAAAAGAAAACTTAATATTAATAGTCAAATCTCCCCCATAAATCACCATGAACAGTATCTATTTTTACAAACCATGTATGTGCTTTGTCAATTTTACACTCTAATCAAAATAATCAAGCCAAGCATGTGGTAACAAATATTGAATCATTCATCGTTTTTGATGAATTATCAGTTTAATATTAATTATCCCTTGAATGGTATAAAATTTAATATCAATTTTAGTAATTACCTTCGGGATACTTGCATTCCTATTGGTCAATTTAACGATCGACAACATGAAAACCAAATTTTACAAAAACCATATAGGCAATAACCAGATTTTTATTTATAGATCTCCAAACAAGGATAAATTTGTAATTAATATATTAAGCAAAGTAATAAAGTTTCAACAAGTTTGGTTTACAATGTTCATGTCCAATAATTGTACAGGAATCACAGCAGATTGTAGGTGGTAATATTGATGAACCTTAACCTTATCTCTGACAAGAACATTCATATGTATTTCATGCACTCCAACAATACCAAAATGATTTTTGTCAACATTAACACTTTCATGTACCAAATACATCCCATTGTTAGTTTCTCATCATCCATTTGTTTTTTGAGAACTAAATAGAAATAAAATATTTGATCTAACAAATCCTAATTCTGGTAACATTAGCATAGTAATAGATAAAAACTGTGAATAATATTTTTAATAATATGTAGACATCCATATAATGTAATAAAACCCCAGAAATACATGTGCTAAAGTAAATGCAAATTACTGATTTATATATATTATTATCAAAATCAAATGATAATCACATTTTCGTGATTTGTGTAACATACTTGATACCATGGTATTTTTTCTTAATAATATTACATGCCAAGAATAACAAATCTTGGATTACATACCTCTACACTAAACTTATTTGATCCATTCTCCTTACTAAACTACATACCATTCAATATCCATTTGATATAATTTATTATTCCATCTTGTATACTAATGGTTCCATATGTTTAATTATCTTGATGTCCCCCAATGCCCTATAGAAAATAAACATATGGAATGCATAAGAATTTCTTTATATTTGATATGGAATAAATTTTTAGATATGGAACAGATGTATTTAATCTAAATTTTGAAATTTATCAATGTAATGCAATTTATGGATTACAGTGTTGTCATTAGCCTTAAGACCAAATGTTTTTGATTTGGATTTGAGGCATGCTGCAACAAAACCAGACAAAGTGAACATTCATATTACTAAAGATTTCAAGGGTTCAAAATTTTTATAATGTCTGTTTGTTATCATTGTTTTTCCTCAAGTAGTATTCCTATATAAAAGTAATCAATATTGTAAGAAGAGGAATGTTCCTTTAGGATACTTTTTCTTTACATATTTAACAAGTAAAGAGTGCTTAAGCTCTCTTCAACCAGATAAGTGACTTAAATGCTCTGTTTATAGTGTGGTCAATACTAGTGATATTTGTTTACAGTGAATTGTGATGAGAGGGGTAATTAGGTGAATTTTATGTGTGTAAGATATGTTTTTATTTGTTAGGTATTAGTATCATTACAAGATAATTATTATTATCAGATCAAAGCAAATTAGGATGAGATAATTAATATGTCAATAAATCCACATTCCATATAATATATCACAAAATAAATTATATAGATTGATTATCCAGAAGCAATCCACAGTGAAGAGGGCATTCCAAGCAGATTAAATCATTGCCAGAAAAATTTATTTCTGAAGAAGGTGGTATTGGTGATTGCAGAGGAGATGACTGTGTTGATATTGGCTGTGGAACCTATATATTTTAAAATATTATATTTATGTATAAATAGTAAAGATCAATTTTCTGTGATACCTTTTGATTTCTATGATGTCTTTTTGCTGAGGACCCAACATTATAATTTTTACAATTTTGTTGACAAATATTAAAATCTCAGACAGACCTAATTCTTTTTCTACCACAATCTCCAGGGAATCCTCAGCATCATTAAGTTCATTTATGTTTTGATTAGATGTTTGTTGACTAATAATCACTCTATCATCCTTGTCACCATTAGTTGTTGTCTCATTACCATCATAGTCATTATTACCATTTTGATCTGATGATGTTTGTTGACTAATAATCACTCTATCATCCTTGTCAACATTAGTTGTTGTCTCTTTACCATCATAGTCATTATTACCATTTTGATCTGATGATGTTTGTTGACTAATAATCACTCTATCACCCTCATCACCATTAGTTGTTGTCTCATTACCATCATAGTCATTATTGCCATTTTGATCTGATGATGTTTGTTGACTAATTATAGTCATCATTACCATCATGATTTGGTGAACTGCTACTATCTTTGTTGAAATCTTTACCAAAATTATTAAAATCACTATCAGAATTTTCTTCTGAGATCAGATCAAAAACAAACCTAAAAAATAAAATTATGTACCTTGAGATAGGAATGGTCCCTCACCTATCACTGCTTCAGAATTAATTGGTTCGATCTTTCAAAAGATAAAATATGAGTTGACAAAAAATGAATGGATTCATAACAATAAATTTGTTGGAAACTTACCATATTGTGATCAGATCTCAAATATTTATGAAAAATATTTATTAAATGATCCAAACTACTTTCCACTAACCCAACAATTTCTTCCTCATTTTTTAACAGCTCTGCAACTGTTGTTGATGGTAAAGTTCGAAGCATATCAAGAGCTGACACAAGCTTTTCCTTGAAAAGCTGTTGCCATTGTCGCTGACTTAAAACAAAAAAAAAATTCAAATTCAGTAAAATGACAAGCTGCAATGATTGCAATAACCGCCAATCTTTGTTATATTCTTTTCTTCTTTTTATGGTTGACATCTTTATAAAAAAAAGAAGTTTGTGATTTGATTGACACATACACATTAATTATTGGTTTTTTTTTTGGTAGGACAGACGCGAATTGTTTTTTTTTTTGGAAAAACAATTTATTTTGACAGAGTCCAAGGTGACAAAACTAGGGATGGGAACGGTTCCTGTCACGCGACGCGACGAATAATATTTTCATAATTGATCCGTGACGATTAATATACTAAATTATAGGTGACAATTAATTTGTCTTGTTTTGGCAATCTAAATGTCACCTGTAATTTAGTATATTAATCGTCACGGATCAATTATGAAAATATTATTCGTCGCGGCGCGTGACAGGAACTGTTCCCATCCCTAGACAAAACGTGAGTGTTGTTGTTTGGTTCGGTTTGGATCTCCTAAGGAATACATGCTAATAACTAACCAGAGGTACTTTTTTTTTACTTGTATTGATATGTATGAGGTGTCTTTTATATTAGTTTATAAATATTTTAATTGGAATCAAAACATGGAGCAGATCTTGCTGGGTAATTACAAGATTTTCATTGATAATATTTTGCTTTGTGTAATCGTAATAATAATACTATTATTAATATATAATTACAAGATGTCAAGGCAGCACTGACTGTTGAAAAAGAAACAATTCTAAATGCAATGTTTGATTATCAGAAAATAACAGGCGTTGAAGCACACACACTACCTTGAACACATTACAGTAATTCTCATCTTCCTTGTGTACATAAGGCTAATCTGACTTGCCTCCCTTGATGATACAATGTTGCAACTAAATTCCAGGGGGGGGTCGCTCTGCTCTGGAGTTTACCAAAACTGCATCAATTGTCAATGACACTTTCACTAATCTTCCCTTACAGCACCAGACCAGAGAGGTTGAGGAAAAGATAGGAAAAGTTTTGTCCAAAGCCTACCAACTTGTTCAATTGTTTCACCTGTGGGAGAAAATACACAGTTATGAAGTGTTGAAAGCACAATGCTTGCTTGTTGGTGATAAGAAATTTTAATTAAATCTGACACCTGTGATCAACATCAAATTTATTATTCATGAATATTTGATGGATGGAGGCATTCACATATAAGGAAATGATTAATAGTTATGTCATGTTTGTTTTGTTAAAGACATATGATTAATTTACAAGCTTTTTCTCAATTATACACATTCTCAATAATAATTCTTATTATTTTCTATCGTTTTTAGTTACATTATAAAAATATTCCATTGGTGGTTAAAGTTATCTCCGAATCGATTGGGGTTGGTCACAATGGTTGATCATCAAAAATAATAATAAATTTTCATATATGCGGATTTTTTAAATGTTATTTTGAAATTTTTGTGACACCTCCAAAATAGTAAAAATCAATAAAATTGACAACTTTGAACCTTTATAAAAAAATTCTCTACTAATATAATCAAAAAAACTCACTGATAGACTATTAATTGAGTGTTTTTAAATACAATTGCGGAAAGATTATTCACATAGCTTGCTTGGTTACC